>SJXQ01000430.1:29128-54863 GCA_006408695.1 Aepyceros melampus | reverse complement strand
CCCCGGGAGCCGAGCAAACCGCTGCTCCCTCGTGGTGTGAGGGCGGTGATGTTTTTCCTCCCACCCACTTTCGAGTCCCCCCTCCCCCCTCGCACGCACTCTAGCTCTCGCCACAACCTGCGAATCCCAGACCTCGGAGGAGCGCCCCGGGGAGCTCGGAGCGGCTGCACGCGTGGACCACGGAGGAGGCCGGTGGCCAGGTCAGTGAGCGGTGCCCGGCGCCTGCTTTCCCTCTCTTCCTTTCCAGCCTTTGCACAGGTGGGCCGTCTTCCCCCAGGGCACCCCAAACTTCCCGGAGCCTGCCACCCCAGCCGGCTCCCTGCTCCAGCCCGGCTGGAGGTGAGGCCCAGGGCGCTGCACCAAGGTAGGTGGGTGGGTGCGTTGGGGGAGAGGGGGCGGTCGGCTCCCTCCGGATTCGAACTCGGTACTCCTGCTTGGCCTGCGTAGTTCCAGGCTCTGGAGCTGTGGGGAGGCCCCTTGGGTAGCCATCTAACAGGTTCTGCAGTCCCCTTAGTGATCGCCTGAGTCTTTTTTGCTTGCTTGCCTAAGTGTCCTGGACCAGTAGGTGGTTCCGAGGTACTCAAGTTAACGAAACAGAGCAGAAGGGGCTGGAGGCTCCTCTGTCCTCCTTGTGGATATCTGCCTCATGTTCTGGCCCGGCCCACTGGGGTCAGAGTTGGAGCCGCTAAGCTAGGGGTGCAACGCGGTATTGCCAGAACTCAGGGCCTGGAAAGCCTGCCTTCTAGTTCCTGCCGGCCCTGCCACTAACTTTATGAGAATGGGCAGTTGAGTTCTCTGGGCTCCAGGATGCCCATTTTGAAGGTGGAGTTGTTGTGGGGAATCAAAAGGAAATGATAAGTAGCAAGGTGTTTTGCAAACCAAACTCCAGGCATTGTTTGTCCCTCAGAGCAGAGATGGAGGCATCTCAACTCAGACCAGAGACACCCTGGCCTGAAGCTGCCATTTTTCAGGGCCAGCCCACCGCCAGTGAATGGAGCTTTTCTTGTTGGGTGATAGACTGGGGAGAGGATTTTAGCCGATGGACTCTGGCCTGCGACTCCGTGTCTTCTTACTGTTTGTCCAAAAGAGAATTGTTACCCCGGGGGCTGTCCCACAGACAATAGTGAATGTAAGATTACAAGGGTAGTGAAGCCTCTAGGAAGGATTAAAGGAACGCTGTGGGGCATGAAGAGCTGGCTGACCTGCCCATCCTTTAGCCTTCCTTTGGGAATATCTCTGATTCTATTCTACCCAGGAGACCTCTTCTGAGAACAGACAGAGCCTTGACACTTGGCCGCCCAGATCCCTTGCAGTCATAGCCAGGCAAGGAGCCCTTGGTCCCCTCGCTCCTTGCAAATAAACTTGGTGAATGCTTGTTTCACGAAGGCACCTTAATGGGTACATTTCTTTAGGATCTTACATGCTTCTTAGACTCCTGTAAAGCCCACTCACCCTCCCCAGCTCGACAGCGTTGGTCTCAGAATTTTTGTTGTCTTGTTGTTTTCTTGTTGGGGCCTGGCTTTCCCCCAAATATGTCAATGGCTACATTTCCAAGTAACCTGTAAAAGAGCCAGTGCAAGTTCAATGGTACAACAGCCTGTGTGAAGCAGACAGAGAGTTAATGCTGAAATAACTCCAGTTAACTGGGTCAAAGTATAATTTGAAAAATTAAGGACAGTTTGGCTCTTTGCAAGTGTAAGAGTCGGCATGTTTGCTGAGCAATGCTCACTCGTGTTTATTGCTGC
This sequence comes from Aepyceros melampus, assembly GCA_006408695.1. Lineage (NCBI taxonomy): Eukaryota > Metazoa > Chordata > Mammalia > Artiodactyla > Bovidae > Aepyceros > Aepyceros melampus. The sequence goes on along the minus strand of SJXQ01000430.1, from coordinate 53,118 downwards.
AGCCCCAACAAATGTCTTGAACCATTCTCTTCCTCCGAAAAGAAAAAGTTAAAGGGATAAAGAGAAATTGAACAGAGACCTGGAGAGGGAACTCTTCTAGGTTTATAGCTCCATACAGAACATGAAGGCAGGACTTCAGGATCTTGTAAATCAAAAGTGATTATTTATAAAGAGATTCATTTTCTGATGTTCTTCATCCCAGCCAGGGAGGCCACACAGATGACAGGAACGCCAAAAGAGATTAATTGCTCTCTAGTCACCAACTTTTCTCTTTGCTCATACCATTAGTTGAGACCCAAGAAAAGCAAAAAAAAAAAAAAAAAAAAAAACCTAAGAGCGTTTTCTTGCCAGCTTGAGTTATGAGGCAATGCTACTGTTCACCAAATCACCCAACCATTGTACAAGAAAAACAATCCAGTTGGTTCTTGCATGGGGAGACCCGAAAACCACGGCTTCAAAAATCCCCCCTGAGAGCCATATGTGATTATGATAAATTGGATTTCAGTGGTTTTAAAAAAATCTTTCTCCTTTGGAGGCTTGGAGGATAAGCTTATTAAAGAAGGCTCGGGAAGAACCTCACTGGGGTGAGTCGCTGTGTTAAAGCTGTTCATGGAAATGATTTGCTTTTAGGGAACCTGGTAACTCTCAGAGGACAGAGCTGGACATTCTGAGTGATTGAAGGAGGGCCAGAAGCTCCCAGAAGGGATCTGTTCATCAGAACCCAGGTCTTTTGAAGGCTATGAACATGTCCCAGGAAAATTTAGTCGTCGTTTAAGGAACAGGAAGGAGGTAGAGAGGCAAACCAGTGCTGCAAATCCTAGCTGATAGCACAAATTATTCTCTATGACCAGTTCTGCTTTGGTTACATACTCTTAATTTGAAACCATGGATTTTAAATTATCTGGCCAACTTCATAATATTTAAAGTAAGAGTGGTGGCCTTCACATCATGGCCCAAAGACAATTCAGTTCTCCAGAATGATCATCTTGTATTCCATCCAGCTCTCTATACTCAATATTTAGGTTGGACCTGCTGAAAAGATTGTTGAACTCACTTCCCATCCAATGTTAATCCCAGACTGAAATATGGTGTTTTTTGAATTATTTAAATATTTTCAAATCCCCCATTGGAAGAGTTTTGCCAGCCCTAAAGTTGATGGAAATGACCTGTGGCTGGATATAATCTATAGCAAACCTTCTGTGTTCTAAGCCTCAAAAAGCTTTCCACTCCTGAGATTGGAAATGCAGTTCTATTTTTAAGAATGGTAGGTGCTTTGGGGGTGGTCTTCTGCATGGTGATGCAATGTGAACATATTACCTACTTAAGTTTGCCCAATATTCCTTAAATGGTTCATTTAAAGTTCCATTTCACAGGAGACTTCATGTGAGAGGAATATGTCTGAACCATTCAGATCCTTACATCACATCCATTTGCTAGCCACATCTGTCTTTTCCAACATAAGTAGCCAAACTGAAAATCCTTATAGATCTCATAAGAGACACAGGCGAAACACTGATCAACGCTTGCCCCATCCCTGAAGGATTAAAAATAATGATAGTCTTGAAGCTAAGATCAGTTGACTTTCATTTCAGAAACTGTTTGGGTCACTGCCTATTATTTTTATCTTGTTTGCCAAAATGGCCGTTTTGCAAACCCCAGTTTCCCTTTTCTCCAAGAGAAAATCTCTTGAGAAATCAACTTTAATTCCCTTAGAAATGAGGATTTCAAAATTTCTTTTTTCTTTCCTATGACTTGCCTGTAAGGATTTAGCCTTAGCGTTGGATAGGAATGTATGTTCGTCCACTTAAATTTCCCCCCACAGTCTTTTCCAGGCAGGAGAGGCAAGTTCTCTTTCTTTGCAGGAAAAGAGTGCTTATTACACTTATGTAAATTCCCCCAGCCCTTCCCACCCCCCAGTAGGTTAGAAGCCTGAGATAAGAGGTTTCCATAGGTTCCAGTAGATCTGTTCTTTTTGTCTGCTTTCTTCCCAACAGCTTGAGTACACTGGGCCCTGAAAGTTTCAAGTTGCCTTTTGCACTGGCTGGAATGAGAAAAAAGTGGAAGATGGGCGGCATGGGAGGCATGAGATACATCTTCTCTTTGTTGCTGTTCTTTCTTTTCCTAGAAGGAAGCAGAACAGAGCAAGTAAAACGTAAGTGTCTTGAGTTTAAAAAAAAATAAGATACTTTCTTGTCATTTCTTTGAGAATGTGCTTATAATCTGAAGAGATTGTGAGTTAGCCCAAATGTGGCCCTGCCACGAATCTAAGAAAGTGAATGTTACTGGTTTATGTGTGAGTTGATAAAAGAAGGAGAGCTTTGAATCAGACCAATGAATTTGGGGCTGTTTTTCTGATTATCATATAGTTTTCATCTCATAGAAACATGACACATTAGTTATTTTCCGTTTCCTGTTCTAAACTGTACAAATCTCATTCCATTTTACGTAATTCTAGAAATATCTGACAGATGAGCTGGATTTTTTCCCAAATTTCAGACTCTTCCGCAAAGGTTTTCACTTTATGAAAAAGAATAACACAGAAAAGAAAAAGGAAAAAAAAAAAGTAAAGCAGGCTCTGCCTATTCCCTTCTGCCGAAAAATGAAGAAGGAAAAAACCATCACACAAACTGGATTGAGATGAAAAATCCTTTGAGGAAATTGAGATTCCAGGGACCGTGAGCAAATTGGATGCCATTTGTTGAACGGAACGTCCCTGCAAAGCCAGGGAATATTTCTAGAAAGTCAGCGATCCGTGTCATGGGCTGACACATTGGAGAAAGCTGAGTGGCAGGAAAAGGGGGGTAATTAACCCTCCTTGTGGCCACATTTGGGAGATTTATGAGTAACGATTGACATCTCTGCTCTTGTTAGGAGCTGTCTGCCTGCCTTCGCCCACTGTGAGCCTCGCCTTCTTTGGGCCATTTGCAGCCACCTCCAAGGTGGACCCTGGCTCTGCATTTGAAGGAAAAGCGCTCTCTCTAGTTCCCCTTTTTGGCTGCATCAAAAGAAGCACAAAGTGGAACTGGTCCAAGACGGGGCATTCTCTGCTCCACTGAACTTATTCATGAGAAGGAACTGTGTAAATATGCCTGGTAGGAGCTGAAATAGCATCTGAAGCCCATCACTTCAACACATATCTCCTTTATCAGCTTAAGTTAAATATATTGGCCATGAGGCTCTCTGTTAGGGAGAACAGTGCCGAATCTGTTCCACTGTTACCTTTCTGCTTCACTGTGGTTTTCATAGTGAAGTGAGTCTCCTTCCTGAGAGAAATGGGGCTTTTGATTAGGCTTTTAAACATGAGTGATCCATGGTAATCTCTCATATGATCGAGACACAAAAACGGAAGTTTGAGCAGGACACAGTAGGAGCAAGAGAGCTTAAATCAGCCTCTTCTCTTGTAGCCTCAACCGACCTTCTCCTGCTTGAATACGTAATCCACCTCAGAACCCTCGGCTTCCAGATGTTTGCCTTGGTTTAAGTGGATGTGAGAGAAAAGTCCAGTCCATTCTCAGCTAAGCTCACAAGCAGCTGGACTTGAAACTCCTTTGTTTCTTAGGGAGAAACTTCCCTTATGGCCTTGTGGCAGCATGGGGAAGCTTGCAACTCTTAGGAGACCATCTTCTCTGGGAAGCCTTCCATATTAATGAAGAATTGAGTAGTATTGGCCATAGAGATAGACAATTAGAGCTTAATTGACAAGCCAAAGAAAAAATGTGATTGAAAAATGATTGACAGACCCCAGACTATCACCCTCTAACATTTCCTACTGCCTGTGAGTCTGTCCCAAGCCCTTTGGATATTCTATTGGTGTCAAAATGATTATGTAACAGATGGCCTAAGGGACCAGTTCCGGGCTAGTGTTTCCAGCTTATAGTCAGATAATGAGGCTTAGGTCATCGTCATTCCCTAAATAAGCCCTCAGCATCATTCTTTGGGGCCTGACCCAAGCTAACTGTCTCAAAGATATGTGCAAAGTTATCTCCACTGAAAGGAAACTCTAAAAGTCTATGCTTTAGGTATGTTGCCTTGGCACACATACATACTCACACACACATACACACACTGCATGCACAGAGATTTATATTGCAGCTCTACAAGACATTAGAAGCAGTAGGAAATGGTTGCATAAATAATCCTTGTAATGTACTCTCATGCTACCAAACACTCCTTATTGAAAATGATAGCCCTGGAAAATGCTTATATTAGCTTATTTTGAAATTTCTTAAATTATGAAATGAATACTACTCACTGTACAAAATGATGTGAAAGTATCTGAACTTCATAAAGAACCTGTTTCTCTCAACTCCCATTCCCATGCCTCAAGGATGACTGTTACTATTAATAATAGTTTTCTATTATTCTATTAATAACAGTTTTTTGTTTCTTCCATGCTGTTTTCTTTCTGTGTTATCAAAACATACATTCTATAGGGATTTTTTCTTTTACAAAAATTGGATATTATGTATATATATATTTTTCCTTATAACTTGCTTTATTCAGCAAGTGTGTCCAGGACATTTTTTCATGTCAGAACATTTCAGTATAACAGTACCATATTCATTCTAATGCCTATATCATACCCAGTTATATGAGTGTGCCATGGTTTGTTTAGATAATCCCTATTTGTAGATATTTAGATTGTTTCCAGTTTTTGTTATTACTCTAAGTAAGCCATTAGTGAATGCCTGAAAGCACTTAGGCAAGTATTTGTAAGTAATTGTCAGGTTAAAGTGTATGTTCAGTTCTAATCTTGGCAAAAACCGTCAAATTGTCCTTCCAAAAAAAGTATCAGTTTATACTTCCACCATATATGTATGCATGTCCATTTCTAATTCCTTCACTAAAAGTATTATTAATCACTGTATTCACGGGCCAGTTTACTAGAGGAAATCATGTTTCAGTTGTGCTATGAGATTTCCCTGTTACTGGAGTATATTTTCAATTACTTTTAATTCAATTGTATTTCTCCAGTGAATTGGCTATTTTTCAGTTGGGTTGCTTGTCTTATTGATTTGCAAAAGCTTATTTATTAACATTTTGTTATTTCAAATGTTGTTATTAACCTTTTGTATTTCACATATTGTTTTCCCAGTCTGCCATTTTATTCAAACTTTGTATAAGCCATATTTTCCCATATAGAAGTTTTAAACTTTTGTGTAGTCAGATCTGTCATTTATTTCCTTAATGGCTTGTGGATTTCTTCTTATTCCTAGGAAGATCTTTCCTACTCCATATGCTTATATTTTTATCTACTGCTTCCATAATTTAGGGTTTTACCCATAGTTCTCTCTTCTATCTGAAATTTATATTCATGCTTGGTGTGCAGTGGGGCTTCCCAGGTGGCTCAATGGTAAAGAATCCACCTGCCAATGAAGGAGATAAAGGTTCGATCCCTGGGTCAGGAATATCCCCTGGAGAAGGGCATGGCAACCCCATTCCAGTATTTTGCCTGGAAAATCCCATGGACAGAGGAGCCAGCCTGGCAGACTACAGTCGATGGGGTCGCAAAGAGTCAGACACAACTGAGCATGCAGGCACACACATGGTGTGCAAGAGGGAACTAATTGTTTATCTCTGGGTAGTAGTTTCATGACTGTTATTTTTGTTCATTTTTATACTTCTATTTATTCCAAAGATTTCACGATTGGCAAATATTACTTTGACAACAGGAAAAAGTCCTTTGAAGTAAAAGGAAATCAGGATTCCCATATTGTGCTGTTGAGTTCTAGAGAAGAGTAGGTATGAGAATGGAAGAAGCAAAATGAGGGGAAAAAATAACAGAAAAACTTCAAGAAATGTGTAAGGATCATAAAGTTTCATGTCGCTCCTTGCTGCCTGATACTGTTTTACCCAAGGAAGCCAAGGTTTTTTCTCATTCATGGGCTGGTTTGAGTATAGGCATGTTGGTCAAGGCAGATGCTCTGTAGCCTGTTTGCTCTCCCATTTTAGGCGTCAGGATGGAATGATGGGTGATGCTCTTATGGTCAAAGACACTCACTCAACTGGTGTAGAATCTGAGGAGGTCTGGAGGAAATGCTTTCATAGCAGAAAGCTATTTGCACAAGGAAAAGTAGAAGTGGGTGCTACCACTTGCTAGTAGCTAATTAGCCAGAGTTACCTTGCTCTCACAGGAGGGAAAACCAGCTCAGGAACCCAGGAAACATGGACAGTGCCATCACAGTGGATGAATGAGCCATTTATGGCTTATATAAAAGTTTGTTACTGTCCAAAAGCAGCGAGGTTAGAGATCTTTAGCTGGGAAAATGTCTTTCTGTAACTCCATTATGTTCAATTGTTAAAGTTGTAGTCAAAAGAGGCCAGGAAGTTCTTTTGAAGTTCAAAGAAGCGTAACATTCAGTGCATAATATTCATGCAAATATAGGACAAAATGAGCTGAAGAGTTTGCCTCTTTTGGCACATCTGACTTAGGTAATGAACTATTGATCAAAGTGAGGTGGAAGAATTGATTGTTAAGAATATTTAATTATATATTTCAAATGAACCAGCCTGTGCCAAGGCTGGCAAAAGTCCTTGGGAGAGAAATGGTTGGTGATTTCATGGCTTCTGTGCCTGCTTTATAAGGTGGGTTAGCTGGATCTTCCAAGGGACTAGATTCTCGCTCATTTTTCTCCTTTGGAAAAAGCTTCTAACATTTGTATTTGGCTGAAAATGGGCCTCTGAACTTCCCAGGAAGGATGAGTTCCCAAAAGATTGCAGAGAAGGAAGAAGATAGTGAAATTTTGAGACACAGGAAGCATGGTCTTTTGGAGCCTACCCAGAGCCTCTTTATTGTGAAAGTCAACCAGAAGGGCTTGAGTCCTCCACCTCCAGGTTATCACTTGGACATTTGAGGTGATTATTTGACAAGGCAAAGAAATGAGCAGAAGAAGAGACCTATTCACATCTTAGAAGTTCAGATAGGTAGAAGTAGAGTAAATGAGAATGCTTTCAAATTAGCTTAATGCCTTTCAAGGTATATTCTTAATTATTTTTTCTGTTGGGAGGGACCAGTGGTGTTGGCTATGGAAACTCTGGAGTCCGCTTTGGTCCAAACCCCAGATCCACAACTTTCTTACTTACTTTGGGAATGTTGCTTCATCTCTCCAGCTTTAGTGCTCTTATCAGTACAGTAGGGGAAATAATAGTGTATTGATCATAAACATGGTCATCTAAAGACTCGATGATATCGTGCACACAGAGGGCTTTGTGACAGTGGCTGGCACACAGTTTTTAATGAGTGGTAGCTTCCCTGGAGGCTCAGACAGTAAAGAATCTGCCTCTAGTGCGGACACCCAGGTTTGATCCTCGGGTCAGGAAGATTCCCTGGAGAAGGGAATGTCAACCCACTCCAGTATTCTTGCTTGGAGAATTCCATGGACAGGGGAGCCTGGCAGGCTACAGTCCATGGGGTTGCAGAGTCAGACACGACTGAGTGACTAACATACGCACACACAGCAATTAGAGTAACTCTCTTACAGGCCAAATGATATATCACCTTAATTTTCAGATGAGAAACTTGAAACGGAGTGGAGTCAAGTGACTTTGTACAAAGCCGGACAGCAAATCCAGGGCAGCACCAGAATGCAAACCCAGGTCTCCAGATCCGCTGTTCTGTTCACAACACCAGTTTGTGCCAACAGTTCTTTGAGGAAGCCAGTGCCTTCTCTTGAATAGAAGCCCAGTACTTTGCACATGTGGAGAAGGAAATAGCAACCTACTCCTGTATTCTTCCCTGGCGAATCCCATGGACAGAGGATCCTGACGGGCTACAGTCCATGGGGTCCCAAAGAGTCGGACACAACTGACTTAGCATGGCATGCACAGCTTTTCACAGCTTCTCAACATGTGAGATGATCTGAGTAAATGAATAAAGAACTTTGTAATCAGAATTCCAAAGACAGGCAGTATACTATTTGGGAGTTAAAAGATAGAGTCTAGGACTAAAGTTATTCTGGAACCTAAATAAGCTAAGCCAAAGGAAATTTGTGAGGAAGGTTAAAAATATGTGCCTTTATGTCTATGCTTCTTAGATTTCCCTGACTTTATCAGTAGGATTGGAATGCCCTCATAGTCTAATGGAGAGTGAACTGTGCTCTAGGTCAGGAGACCTGGTTTCTGGTCAGTTCTATTGCTCACTGTGTGGTGTTGGTTGAGTCATTCACGCTCTCTCTGAACTAAAGATTCTCTACTTCCTGAGAGGAATTCTTCCCTTCTGGACAGCAAACTAAAGGATGGGAGAATAAGGGGTTGTGCAAGGGGGAGGGCAAGGGAAACCAGAAAAATGAAGGTGAAAATGTTAGTCGCTCAGTCATGTCCAACTCTTTGTGACCCCATAGACAGTAGTCTGCCAGGCTCTTCTGTCCATGGGATTCTCCAGGCAACAATACTGGAGTGGGTTGCCATTTCCTCCTCCAGGGGATCATCCTGACCCAGGATTGAACCTGCCTCCTGAATTGCAGGCACATTCGTTACTGTCTGAGCCATCAGGGAAACCAAGGCTCTGTCTTTAGGATTTGAAGCACACCGGGACTTTTATCATTGTCACAAAGATCTTTGCAAAAAGTATTTCACTCATTTAAGATTTATAGCCTGCTACTTCTAAAAAGATTAGATATAGGTTCTATATGAAAGAATGGGATTCCCTGGTAGATCAGCTGGTAAGGAACCCACCTGCAATGTAGGAGACCCTGGTTTGATTCCTGGGTCGGGAGGATCCCCTGGGGAAGTGATAGGCTACAAACTCCAGTATTCTTGGGCTTCCCTGTTGACTCAGATGGGAAAGAATCCACCTGCAGTGTGAGAGACCTGGGTTCAATCCCTGGGTTCATGGGGTCTCAGAGAGTCAGATATAATTGAGTGACTGAACATGCACAAAGGTTGGTACATTACAGTATTCATGTTTCTAAGTTGGTGTATGCTTCCTGAAAAGATAAAAAGAGAAGCTTTCCATTGGCTGGCAAGAGAAAAGTACAGTTTCATCTACCTCCCACTTAGTCAAATGGTATTAATGATGGGATGTTTGCATAAAGTACATTTTGGGTGGTACAAAGACATCAACTGTAATCTTGGTTTCATAGAAGAAAGAAGAATCATATTTGGCATTTCTCTATTAACCTTTTGTAAAGGAATAGGCAAACATTAAATTATATCTCAATATAAGTTTTTTTTATAAGTGCTAAGTTAATGTGGTCCAGATACTTTAACTTTGAATGATATAAGCTAATCGAAGGCTAGAACATGGAAATGTTATACATATGGTTGTTTAATATGTCTAGTAGACTGCATTGTAAATTATCAGATGCCCTAAGCAAAGTTTACATTAACATGATTTTTTTCTATTTAAAAATAGATATCATTTTTCAACATTCAGAAGAAAATAAAAGTATTAGAGAAACAAAAGTCATTGGTAATCTCAACATTTATGTTCAGTTCAGTTCAGTCACTCAGTCATGTCTGACTCTTTGCGACCCCATGAATCTCAGCACGCCAGGCCTCCCTGTCCATCACCAACTCCCGGAGTTCACTCAGACTCAGTCCATCGAGTCCTTGATGCCACCCAGCCATTTCATCCTCTGGCTTCCTCTTCTTCCCCTGCCCCCAATCCCTCCCAGCATCAGAGACTTTTCCAATGAGTCAACTCTTTGCATGAGGTGGCCAAAGTACTGGAGTTTCAGCTTTAGCATCATTCCTTCCAAAGAAATCCCAGGGTTGATCTCCTTTAGAATAAACTTGTTGGATCTCCTTGCAGTCCAAGGGACTCTCAGGAGTCTTCTCCAACACTACAGTTCAAAAGCAGCAATTCTTCAGTGCTCAGCTTGCTTCACAGTCCAACTCTCACATCCATACATGACCACTGGAAAAACCATAGCCTTGACTAGACGGACCTTTGTTGGCAAAGTAATGTCTTTGCTTTTCAGTATGCTATCTAGGTTGGTCATAAGTATTCTTCCAAGGAGTAAATGTCTTTTAATTTCATGGCTGCAGTCACCATCTGCAGTGATTTTGGAGCCCAAAATAATAAAGTCGGACACTGTTTCCCCTGTTTCCCTATCTGTTTCCCATGAAGTGATGGGACCAGATGCCATGTTCTTCGTTTTCTGAATGTTGAGCTTTAAACCAACTTTTTTACTCTCCTCTTTCACTTTCATCAAGAGGCTTTTTAGTTCCTCTTCACTTTCTGCCATAAGGGTGGTGACATCTGCATGTTAATCATGGTTGGTATATAGACTTGCTGCTGCTGCTGCTAAGTCGCTTCAGTCGTGTCCAACTCTGCGACCCCAGAGATGGCAGCCCACCAGGCTCCCCCGTCCCTGGGATTCTCCAGGCAAGAACACTGGAGTGGGTTGCCATTTCCTTCTCCAGGTATATAGACTTACAGTCTTTTTTTCTGTGCAACTACACACACACACACACACACACACACACACATATGTGCAGGCCTCCATGGTGGCTCAAATGGTAAAAAATCTGCCTGCAGTGCCAGAGACCCAGGTTTGATCCCTGGGTGGGGAAGATCCCCTGGAAAAAGAAATAGCAACCCACTCCAGTATTCTTGCTGGGAAATCCCACGGATAAAGGAACCTGGCAGGCTATAGTCTATGGGGGTCACAAAAGAGTTGGACATGACTTAGCAGCTAAATGACAACAACAACACATATATATTATTTTAAAAAAATGAAGCACTCAGGAAAGGTATGTGGCCAGTAGTGGGATTACTGGGTCATATGGTAGTTTATTCCTACTGTTTTGAGAAGAATCTCTATACTGTTCTCCATAGTGGCTGTGCCAGTTTACATTACCACTAACAGTGCAGGAGGGCTCCCTTTCCTCCACATCCTCTGCAACATTTATTGTTTATAGATTTTTTTATGATGGCCATTCTGATTGGAGTGAGATGATACATCACTGTAGTTTTGATTTGCATTTCTCTAATAATGAGCAGTGTTAAGCATTTTCCCATGTGTTTATTGGCTATCTGGGTGTCTTCTTTGGAGAAGTATGTGTTTAGGTCTTCTGCCCATTTTTTCATTGGGTTGTTTGTTTTTCTGATATTGAGCTGCATGAGCCATAATTCAAAAAGACACATGTACCCCAGTGTTCATTGCAGCACTATTTACAATTGTCAGGACATGGAATCAACCTAGATGTACATTGACAGATGAATGGATAAAGAAGTTGTGGTACATATGCACAATGGAATATTAGTCAGACATAAAAAGGAGCAAGCTTGAGTCAGTTCTAGTGAGGTGGATGAACCTAGAGCCTGTTATGCAGAGTGAAGTAAGTCAGAAATAGAAAAAGAAATATCACATATTAATGCATATGTATAGAATCTACTATATAGTACGGATTAACCTATTTGCAGGGCAGGAATAGAGACGCAGACTTACAGAACATACTTGTGGACACAGCAGGGGAAGGAGAGGGTTGAATGCATTGATAAAATACTGTTGAAATAGATGCATTACCATATATACAATAAGCTAGCTAGTTGGAAGTTGCTGTATAACATGGGGAGCTCTACCGAGTGCTCTGTGACAACTTAGAGGGGTGGGAGGGAGGCTCAAGAGAAGGGGAGTATGTATATTTATGGCTGATTCACTTTGGTGAATGGCAGAAATCAACACAGCATTGGAAAACAATTATCCTCCTATTAAAAATTTTTTTTAATTCATCATGGATTATCTAAAGTGCACCTAGAGTGGAGATTTAGCCTATGTTGTCTGAAGTGAAAACTGGATATGTTAGATACCAGTTGTAGGGCACACAAAGTTGATTCTGTTGTGAAAAGTTCAAGAGTGCAACTTAAATTCTTGACCAAATAGTAAGTAAACCTCCTTTAGCAGAGATTTGTGCAGCTGAGATACTGATAGAAAGAACAATTTGTCTTTTTCAGACCAGAGCTTTGATTTTTTGCCCAAAGTCCTATGCCAGATGACAAGTAAGAGATGATTTTAGCCAGAAAAATTATTCAGATCAGATTTCACCAGTTGAGCAGCCTTTCTGTAAAAGTATCTCCCATGGCCTTGAGAATACCATCAAGTCTCAGTTATCCATGTTAATGGGAGATAGAAGGGCACAATGAATTGAAATTTCATAGAAAATCATTTCTCAACTTAGCCAATGATGTCGCCTTGCTCAACTCTCAAACCTCTTCAAAATATGGACCTTTTCTTCTCATTGAGTTTGCCCACCTGCTAGTAGAAAAGCTAGTAGAAAAGGCAAGTAGTGGAAAGCCCAGGCTGTGCATAGGTCACCAATACACTCAATATATATTAAGTTGAATTAATTTTGGACAAATGATCCAACAAGTAAGAATAAGATAATTAACTACCAGATAAAGAGAAATAAGCTATATACTCAAAAGTGAAGGACTTGGGTTTTTCTTGGCTTTCCACTTTCACTGGCTTCAATAGCCTGAAAATGAAGTCTTAAAGCCCTGAGGAATTCTGAGTGAGACTTCAGTTCTAGAAACCCAATTTCCAGAGAAATAGGACATTTTTTTTCCTGTAGTGACTGCTACATCATGCCCTTCGTCCTGCTTCAAGTTAGATAAATGTCAGAAAAGAAGTACTTATGCTTTTAATTTTTTCCTTGACATTATAGTAGCCTTTAAAAAAATTCTCAAAAAGGAATTTGTTTACTTGATTTGTCCTCTCATATAATGAAAAGCAAAGATTCATCTCTCCCTTTCCACTGACTGTATGTGTTATAATAAAATAAATATTATTGTAGTACTTAACATGATGATGTGTCTACAGTAATAGCTCTTATCGAAAAGTGTTCATGGGAATGTTTTCTTGCCTTTAGACTGGAGATGAAGTTATTGAACTTTTGACCTGGTGCTGGCTGCTAGACAGTAATGGTTGGGGAAAACATTGATGTCATAGAAGCACATCTTTGTTGTTTACTTTTTGTCATCATTTCTGTGAACAGGGGCCCTTAAAGTAGCAGGGATTACCACTTTTAATTAGGGCCACATGAACCCATTTGAAAAATAGCTATGATAATACAGGTTGAGGTCCATCTCAAATGTTCATTGAAATTCCCTTGGGACCAAGTTCTACTCAACAGAAATCATGAGTCAATGGGAAGTCATGAAGTCTCTAGACTTCCCAGGTGGCTCAGTGGTAAAGAATCTGCCAGTGCAGAAGCCACAGGAGACAAGGATTCAATCCCTGGGTTGGGAAGATCCCTTGGAGATGGAATATGGCAACCCACTCCTGTATTCTTGCCTGGGAAATCCCATGGACAAAGGAAATTGGCAGGCTACAGTCCATGGAGTCACAAAGAGCTGGACATGACTGAGAGACTGAGCACTTGAAGTCTCCAGATGGTATCACTCAGGTACTGGCAAGTGCTAAGTTTACTTTGCTTGCCTGCATCTCCTTCAAGTTGGTAAGGTTTCACAGTTTCAATAATATCAACTCACTTGTGCTTCTTGTCCAAGATGATATACTGGAACTTGAGATGTGGTCAATGTCGCTGTGTCACTCATGAAAGTTTTTTAAAGTTCAAACTTACAAGAATGTGATGAAATGGACTTTATCATAGTTTCTGAAAATTGAGCATTGTTCCATGTACTCATGGAGAAATCAGCTGTAATTCGGCTAAGTGCCCATCTTGGACAACCATGGTAAAACATATCTTACAGAATAAGTTTTTAAAAAAAGATTATAGTGTTTACTTTTGCTATGTAGTTGAAATCAGTGTCAGTAATTGCAGAAGTGTTGTTTTATAGCACCAGTGATATTGCTGTTTAGCTCCATGTCTCTGCCTTCAGTTCCTGAATTTGCTCCTTCCAGGAATTTGTGGATTTCTCTTTGGAGCATAATTAGCCAAATCCCATGTTGCTGAGGTAATAGGACCAGAGTACTTGATGAAGACCACTGTGTTTCCATTTATGGTCAGGTTTTGATGCATAGTTAGTTTTTGAGTAAGATGTTTTCATCCTCAAGATGCATAGTTTGTAAGACACTAATGTGGCGCTAGTGGTAAAGAACCCGCCTGCCAGTGCAGGAGACATGAGACATAACTTCAATCCCTGGGTCAGGAAGATCCCCTGGAGGAGAGCATGGCAACCCACTCCAGTATTTTTGCCTGGAGAATCCCATGGACAGTGGAGCCTGGCGGGATATAGTCCACGGGGTTGCACAGAGTCAGACACGACTGAAGCAACTTAGACCTTGACCTAGTATTGTAATGTGAGGTAAATGCCATGTATTGTGAGAAAAATGCTGATGGGTATAAAGAGAATGAAAAAGAACTTTTAGCTGGGTTACTCTTCTCTTCCCAACTCTATTTCATAGCTCTTCCAGTTGTATCATTTCTTATAGTCATTTGAGTATAACTTGGCTTCACTACAGACAACACCTGATTCTTTAAAAGGTGAGCAGTTCAGTTCAGTTCAGTCGCACAGTCGTGTCCGACTCTTTGCGACCCCATGAATCGCAGTACGCCAGGTCTCCCTGTCCATCACCAACTCCCTGAGTTCACTCAGACTCACGTCCATTGAGTCCATGATGCCATCCAGCCATCTCATCCTCGGTCGTCCCCTTCTCCTCCTGCCCCCAATCCCTCCCAGCATCAGGGTCTTTTCCAATGAGTCAACTCTTCGCATAAGGTGCCCAAAGTACTGGAGCTCAGTTTTAGCATCATTCCTTCCAAAGAAATCCCAGGGTTGATCTCCTTCAGAATGGACTGGTTGGATCTCCTTGCAGTCCCAGGGACTCTCAAGAGTCTTTTTCCAGGTAGGGTGGGAAAGGTGGTTTGAGAAAAAGCTAGGCAAGAATGTGTGGAAGCCCTTTATTTCTTAAGTTCTAAAAGTGGGTGACATGCACTTTACACTCATGTAGCAGGACAGGCAAAATGCTGCAGTGGTTTCGGTCCTTGGTTCTGAGGCCAGCCTTCTTAGATTTGAATCCCAGCTCCATACCTTGACTACTCATGTCAACTTAGGCAAGTTACCAAACCTCCCTGTGCCTCAGATTCCTCCTCCCTAAAATGGGGCTAATAATGGGATTTAGCTTGTAGGGTTGTGGTAAGAATTTATTGAATTCATGGATGTAAAACCCTTAGCTTATAAGACATGTTCAACACATTTTGTTGTTGTTTTTCTTATTGCTGTTATCATCATGCTCATCTGGCTCAATGTTCTTCAGGACCTGGTTTCTTGGCCTCTTTTTACCTTTATCTTCTACCTCCTTAGCCTTGAGCCAAATTTGGAGCAGCCAAATTCAGATCAATCAGTTTCACACATTGTCTAACAATACTCTGTCTAGAGGCTGAATTGGGAGCAAACAAAATCTTTTGGCTGAAACAAGTTATTTGGATCATCTGTGGTTGTCATGAATAGTGATGAGCTCAGATATATTGAAAGGATCCATTTAAGAGTTTCTGTGAAGAAATCTATCTTAAAGATATTTTAGAGAGGTGATAGCAACTTGCTTAACAGCTGTAGATAAAGAATACCCTCCTTGTGGCATTGGTGTATACCGTTCCTTTGGAAATTGACTTGCCTGTAGGTTAGAATCTTAGCAATTTGGAAATGAGTTTTAAAAATATGTAAATGCACATGAAACCCACATTTTGATAGCTTGCCTTATTTTGGTGCTTGCTTAGTCTTTCAGGGGTGGGTCCTTATCTTTTATTATCCCATCTCTTTACATCCAGGAAGGAATAAATCACCCTTCCATGCAGATCACATTGCTTATAATGAAAGTTGATCCAGTTTCATATTTTAAGTAGGTAGATCTCATGTCAGCCTCTGAGTGAGCTGATTGAGGTGAGGTGAGGTGAAGTCGCTCAGTCGTGTCCAACTCTTTGCGACCCCGTGGACTGTAACCTACTAGGCTTCTCAGTCCATGGGATTCTCCAGGCAAGAATACTGGAGTGGATTGCCATTTCCTTCTCCAGAGGATCTTCCCAACCCAGGGATCGAACCCGGGTCTCCCGCATTGGAGGCAGACGCTTTAACCTCTGAGAGTGAGCTGATTATTTCTGGCAAAATAATCCAGAATCAAATACGTAATACACAGGTTCCATCTTACTTTGCAATGTGAATTTAAATCAGCAAAGTAATTTCCAGCTTACCTCATTCCAAGTATTAACAATTGAAGAACCATACAAGTAAGGCAATTTATGCCAGCCTAATAATACCACCTAAATAGCCTCCTTCATGGATTTGCTTCTAAGTGTATACTCAGTTTTTTCTGAAATATCTAGGTAAGTTGTTTATATGAAATGTAAATAACTTAGATGTTTTAAAGATTATGAATTTATCAAATTTATTTTAGAGAAACAGTCATTCTCTTCTCACCAGCATGTGGAACTTTGCAAAAGGTGCCTCATTTATGTTTATTTTGGGAAATTCATGATTTGTCTCTCTTCAGTTAAACATGCAGGGATTCTTAAAAATATTTCCTACTTCATTCTATAACACTGTGGAGCAGAGGTCTAATTTGTGTATTTACCAATAAAATTGTGCTCCTGAGACTTGGGTGAAAAATATACAACTTTTGTCTACAAAGTAATTTTGATTTTTCTGAGTTCTTTTAATCAATAAATGGCCTTGAGCACTTACATTTAGTCCAGAATGTAGCTTAATATAATAATATTAACAATAATAGTGGTAATATCATAAAAGGAGAAATTAGAAGTTAACTGATAAAGAAAAAAAGTATTGTTTCATTTTCCCTCACCAAATTTATGAAGTTTTAAGCAATTAAAATATCCAGTGTTGGACATTTTCACATACTGCAATTGGAAAGTAAATTAGTGCAGCTTTTCTGGAAGACAGCTTGACAATATAGATTGGGAATTTAAAAGCGTTCATTACCTTTGACTCAATAAATCTACCTCTAAGAATTTATAATATATAAGACTATTATTGTCTTTTCACTTATTTGCTTAATTTCTAGAATACACAAGGTAGTTCCAGAGTTATTCATAATTTCCCAATGAAAAACTACTAACCAGAATACAGTATTTGTATATAGTTCCTTTATAGTATTAAAAGTACATAAAATACTGGTTTACAAAGGTTAGTTATTTGCTCCCCCTTTTAGGGTGGTTGTGTTACTCACTTGTAATGCATTTGTGTTTCATAATTCCTGCTCACTCCTTGTTAATGTTATTTGAAATGTTAGCATAGGTCTAAAAGTTGAAACTTTGAGCTGATTATTTCTGGCAAAATAATCCAGAATCAAATACGTAATACACAGGTTCCATCTTACTTTGCAATGTGAATTTAAATCAGCAAAGTAATTTCCAGCTTACCTCATTCCAAGTATTAACAATTGAAGAACCATACAAGTAAGGCAATTTATGCCAGCCTAATAATACCACCTAAATAGCCTCCTTCATGGATTTGCTTCTAAGTGTATACTCAGTTTTTTCTGAAATATCTAGGTAAGTTGTTTATATGAAATGTAAATAACTTAGATGTTTTAAAGATTATGAATTTATCAAATTTATTTTAGAGAAACAGTCATTCTCTTCTCACCAGCATGTGGAACTTTGCAAAAGGTGCCTCATTTATGTTTATTTTGGGAAATTCATGATTTGTCTCTCTTCAGTTAAACATGCAGGGATTCTTAAAAATATTTCCTACTTCATTCTATAACACTGTGGAGCAGAGGTCTAATTTGTGTATTTACCAATAAAATTGTGCTCCTGAGACTTGGGTGAAAAATATACAACTTTTGTTTATGTTTATTTTGGGAAATTCATGATTTGTCTCTCTTCAGTTAAACATGCAGGGATTCTTAAAAATATTTCCTACTTCATTCTATAACACTGTGGAGCAGAGGTCTAATTTGTGTATTTACCAATAAAATTGTGCTCCTGAGACTTGGGTGAAAAATATACAACTTTTGTCTACAAAGTAATTTTGATTTTTCTGAGTTCTTTTAATCAATAAATGGCCTTGAGCACTTACATTTAGTCCAGAATGTAGCTTAATATAATAATATTAACAATAATAGTGGTAATATCATAAAAGGAGAAATTAGAAGTTAACTGATAAAGAAAAAAAGTATTGTTTCCATTTTCCCTCACCAAATTTATGAAGTTTTAAGCAATTAAAATATCCAGTGTTGGACATTTTCACATACTGCAATTGGAAAGTAAATTAGTGCAGCTTTTCTGGAAGACAGCTTGACAATATAGATTGGGAATTTAAAAGCGTTCATTACCTTTGACTCAATAAATCTACCTCTAAGAATTTATAATATATAAGACTATTATTGTCTTTTCACTTATTTGCTTAATTTCTAGAATACACAAGGTAGTTCCAGAGTTATTCATAATTTCCCAATGAAAAACTACTAACCAGAATACAGTATTTGTATATAGTTCCTTTATAGTATTAAAAGTACATAAAATACTGGTTTACAAAGGTTAGTTATTTGCTCCCCCTTTTAGGGTGGTTGTGTTACTCACTTGTAATGCATTTGTGTTTCATAATTCCTGCTCACTCCTTGTTAATGTTATTTGAAATGTTAGCATAGGTCTAAAAGTTGAAACTGTACAAACATTGTCCCTCCCTATTCTTTCTCATTCTCTTCCTCCTGTCCTTTCTACCTTGTTTGCACCTGTCCCCTATAAGTAATCTATCTTTGGTTTTTGGTTTATCCTTGTTTCCTTTTGAATAAATGAATAAATGGGTGTTTATTATATCTCCTTATTTCTTACATGAAATATAATATAATTACTCTTATCCCACCACACCCTTTATAGTATATCCTGGAAACTATGCCAGTTTCAGATTGTCCTTTCTTTAAAATAGGGTGAACTCATCCTACCCTAGGAAAAAATAATGTGAGACATTTATCTATCTTGAAAAACCAATTTCAATAGTCAAGCTTAACTTTCTCATCAGAATAGGTGAATTTAAGGGTGAGCTGCTGCTCTACTTTGGCCAAAAAAGTAGGTATTTTAGGAGATTCACATTTGTCTCTAAATCTTTGATTGCAGTATACCTATGTGCTATTGTCTTAAGGTGTTCACATTCATTTTGGCAAATGCATTCCTCTCTTCCCAGTGACTTATGTCATCTGTTGCTGCTACTGCTAAGTCGCTTCAGTTGTGTCCAACTCTGTGCTACCCCATAGACGGCAGCCCACCAGACTCCCCTGCCCCTGGGATTCTCCAGGCAAGAACACGGGAATAGGTTGCTATTTCCTTCTCCAACGCATGAAAGTGAAAAGTGAAAGTGAAATTGCTTAGTCATGCCCGACTCTTAGCGACCCATGGACTGCAGCCTACCAGACTCCTCTGTCCATGGATTTTCCAGGCAAGAGTACTGGAGTGAGGTGCCATTGCCTTCTCTGTCATCTAAACCATTCTTTCTGGTCAACATGTTGGGTAGATAACGCATAGTATAACTGAAATAAAACCAAAATATCCTGAAAATAAAATAGAATATTTATTTCAAATCCCCTATAAACTGTTAGCTGTCACAGTAAACCTGAAAAATTTTTAAGTTTCCTTGAACATTTCTCATGTATAATAAAATTAATATCACAGACTAAAGAAAAAAAAGAAAAAGAAAGAAAGCCTTCTTAAGTGAACAATGCAAAGAAATAGAGGAAACCAATAAATAGAATGGGAAAGACTAGAAATCTCTTCTAGAAAATTGGAGGTACCAAGGGAACATTTTGTGCAATGATGGGCATGATAAAGGACAGAAATGGTATGGACCTAACAGAAGCAGAAGATATTAAGGTGGCAAGAATACACAGAAGAACTACCTAAAAAAATCTTAATGACCTGGATAACGACGACGATGTGGTCCCTTATCTAGAGCCAGACATCCTGGAGTGTGAAGTCAAGTGGGCCTTAAGAAGGATTACTACCAATAAAGCTAGTGAAGGTGATGGAATTCCAGCTGAGCTATTTCAAATCCTAAAAGATGATGAGGTTAAAGTGCTGAACTCAATATGCCAGCAAATTTGGAACACTCAGCAGTGGCCACAGGACTGGAAAAGGTCACTTTTCATTCCAGTCCCAAAGAAGAGCGGTGCCAAAGAATGTTCAAACTATCACATGATTGTGCTCATTTCACATGTTAGCAAGGAGGTCATGCTCAGAATCCTTCAAGCTAGGCTTCAGCAGTACATGAACCAAGAACTTCCAGATGTACAAGCTAGGTTTAGAAAATGCAGAGGGAAGCAGAGATCAAATTGCCAACATTCTTTGGATCATAGAGGAAGCAAGAGAATTCCAGAAAAACATCTACTTCTGCTTTAGTGACTATGCCAAAGCATTTGACTTTGTGGATCACCACAAACTATGGTAAATTCTTAAAGAGATGGGAATACCAGACCACCTGACCTGCCTCCTGAGAAACCTGTATGCAGGTCAAGAAGCTATAGTTAGAACCAAACATGGAACAATGGACTGGTTCCAAATTGGGAAAGGAGTATATCAAGGCTATATGTCACCCTACTTATTTAACTTATATGCAGAGTACATCATGAGAAGTGTTGGGCTGGATGAATCACAAGCCAGATCAAGATTGCCATGAGAAATATCAATAACTTCAGATATGCAGATGACACCACCCTTATGGCAGAAAGTGAAGAACTAAAGAGCCTCTTGATGAAGGTGAATGAGGAGAGTGAAAAGCTGACAAAAACTGAGATTGTGGCATCCGGCCCCATCACTTCATGATAAATAGAAGGGGGAAAAGTGGAAACAGTGAAAGATTTTATTTTCTTGGGCTCCAAAAATCACTGCAGATGGTGACTGCAGCCATGAAATTAAAAGGAGACACCATGTGTCTTGGAAGCATGCTTCCTGGAAGAAAAGCTTTGACCAACCTAGACAGCATATTATAAAGCAGATACATCACTTTCCTAACAAAAGTCCGTAGAGTCAAAGCTATGGTTTCTCCAGTGGTCATGTATGAATGTGAGAGTTGGACCATAAACAAGGCTGAGAGCTGAAGAATTGATGCTTTCGAACTGTGGTGTTGGAGAAGACTCTTGAGAGTCCCTTGGACTGCAAGGAGATGAAACCAGTCAATCCTAAAAGAAATCAACCTTGAATATTCATTGGAAGGACTGATGCTGAAGCTCCAATGCTTTGGCCACCTGATAGGAAGAGCCAACTCATCAGAAAAGACCCTGATGCTGGGAAAGATTGAAATCAAAAGCAGAAGCAGCCAACAGAGTGTGACATGGTTGGATGGCATCACCCACTCAATGGACATGAGTTCCAGTAAGCTCCAGGAATTGGTGATGGACAGGGAAGCCTGGTGTGCTGCAGTCCATGGGGTTGCAAAGAGCCAGACATGACTGACTGACTGAACTGAACTGAATGGTCTAATGGTTTTCTCTACTTTTTTCAATATAAGTCTGAATTTGGCAATAAGGAGTTCATAATCTGAGCCACAGTCAGCTCCCGGTCTTGTTTTTGCTGACTGTATAGAGTTTCTCCATCTTTGGCTACAATGACTCTTGAGAGTCCCTTGGACTGCAAGGAGATGAAACCAGTCAATCCTAAAAGAAATCAACCTTGAATATTCATTGGAAGGACTGATGCTGAAGCTCCAATGCTTTGGCCACCTGATAGGAAGAGCCAACTCATCAGAAAAGACCCTGATGCTGGGAAAGATTGAAATCAAAAGCAGAAGCAGCCAACAGAGTGTGACATGGTTGGATGGCATCACCCACTCAATGGACATGAGTTCCAGTAAGCTCCAGGAATTGGTGATGGACAGGGAAGCCTGGTGTGCTGCAGTCCATGGGGTTGCAAAGAGCCAGACATGACTGACTGACTGAACTGAACTGAATGGTCTAATGGTTTTCTCTACTTTTTTCAATATAAGTCTGAATTTGGCAATAAGGAGTTCATAATCTGAGCCACAGTCAGCTCCCGGTCTTGTTTTTGCTGACTGTATAGAGTTTCTCCATCTTTGGCTACAAAGAATATAATCAATTGATTTCAGTGTTGACCATCTGGTGATGTCCATGTGCAGAGTCTTCTCCTATGTTGTTAGAAGAGGGTGTTTGCTATGACCAGTGTATTCTTTTGGCAAAACTCTGTTAGCCTTTGCCCAGGTTCATTCTGTATGCCAAGGCCAAACTTGCCTGTTACTCCAGGTATCTCTTGACTTCTTACTTTTGCATTCCAGTCCCCTATAATGAAAAGGACATCTTTTTTGGGTGTTAGTTCTAGAAGGTCTTGGAGGTCTTCATAGAACCGATCAACTTCAGCTTCTTCAGCATTATTGATTGGGGCATAGACTTGGATTACCGTGATATTGAATTGTTTTCCTTGGAAACGAACAGAGGTCATTCTGTTATTTTTGAGACTGCTTCCAAGTACTGCATTTCACCCTCTTTTGTTGACTATGATGGCTACTCCATTTCTTCCAAGGGATTCTTGCCCACAGTAGTAGATACAATGGTCATCTGAGTTAAATTCACCCATTCCAGTCCATTTTAGTTTGCTGATTCTTAAAATGTCAATGTTCACTCTTGCCGTCTCCCATTTGACCACTTCCAATTTGCCTTGATTCATGGACCTAACATTCCAGGTTCCTATGCAATATTGCTCTTTATAGCATTGAACTTTACTTCCATCACCAATCACACCCAAAACTGGTTGTTGTTTTTGCTTTGGATCCATCTCTTCATTCTTTCTGGAGTTAGTTCTCCACTGATCTCCAGTAGCATATTGGGCACCTACCAACCTGGGGAGTTCATCTTTCAGTGTTTTACCTTTTTGCCTTTTCATACTGTTCATGGGGTTCTCAAGGCAAGAATACTCAAGTGGCTTGCCATTCCCTTTCCAGTGGATCATGTTTTGTCAGAACTCTCCACCATGACCCTTCTGTCTTGGGTGGCCCTACATGGCATGGCTCATAGTTTCACTGAGTTAGACAAGGCTGTGGTCTATGTGATTAGACTGGTTAGTTCTCTGGGAAGAGATTAGGAGCATGTTTTATAGCTCGTGTTTTCCCTATGCAAAAATCTCTGCACCAAGGTTCTAGAACAGCACATGGGGACACTGGCAAACTTCTGAGTGATACCCCAGCTCTAGGACCTAAATGGTCAGGGCCAGGATCAGTAGCCTGAGGCTTTTTCAGGCACAGAACCACCACTTCATGAGTGCAGGAAAGGTGATCAGGGACCTTGATCTCAGTCCTCCACATCCAAGTTAGAGTCTCCTCCCATGTCTCAATCACTCTTTCCTAGGACTTAGCCAAAGCAACAGCGAGCTGAGGGCAGGATAAGAAATGCTTAAGTCCTATTTCTCATGGGAAGAAAGCCCTCTAGCTGGACGCTAGGAGTAGATTGAACCCTGTGTTCTTGGCTGCACAAGTCCAGAGTGGAATCTCCTCTTTACTGAGCTAGGAGAAGGAAAGTAAGGAGGAAATCTGTTGTAGGGCCCAAGAGAGGGCTCTTATCTAATGCCTGGAAATCAGCTGTCTGAGGAGACACACATGCTGACAAAGCAAGAGACTTTATTAGGAAGGGGCACCTGGGCAGAGAACCCAGGAGAACTGCTCTGTCACTTGGCTTGCAGTCTCAGGTTTTATGGTGATGGAATTAGTTTCTGGATTGTCTTTGGCCAGTTATTCTGTCTCAGGGTCCTTCCTGGTGGTGCACACGTTGCTCAGCCAAGATGGATTCCAGCAAGGGTTCTGGGAGGTGGTGGGACATGTGGCATCTCCTTTTGACCTTTTCCTGAACTCTTCTGGTTGGTGGTGGCTTGTTAGTTCCCTGTTCCTTACTACTACCTCCTGTCCTAAAATAACTCACGCAAATGGTTACTATGGTGCCTGGCCAGGGTCAGCGGTTCCAGTCAGTATGTTTCCCCTAAGAGATCTCAATTTGAATACTAGAAATTCTTAGGGAATTTTCGTGGATTTTCCTGAGTTTCTGTTTGCTCCTCAGACTACTCCCAGGGACTTTAATAATTCAATGATAATTTTTATCATTTTCACAGGGGAGGAGGTGTCTACAGAACGCTTCACA
>SJXQ01000430.1:13173-28987 GCA_006408695.1 Aepyceros melampus | reverse complement strand
CACTGTCAGGCTGGAAGTTGATCGAAGTGTCATCTCTGAAAGAAGCTGAAGTTAAGGTACAGGAGAGAGAAATTTGTGGGGAGGCTACAAACCTGCTGGTACCAATAAGCACTGCTCTGAATTTATTCATTGTTTTAAGTGGCCTTTTTGTTAGCATTAACAAAGGAACTTTGGTCTGGGCTTATCTCATACTTTCTCTGCCCTAGCTCCAGAACCAGCCATTTCTCTCAGTGGGGGCCCTGTTACACTTAGTGAGAACCAATATCTGGGTGCTCAATATGCTCATAGCTACTGGGGTATCATTTCTTCTAATCTGAATGGACAGTGCCAGGAAAGACATGCATCTATATGTACACACAGCCCTATATCTGTAATGTGAAAATTTTTTCACATTAATACTCCAATTTCAATCCAAGACCATAAGATTCATTTTATCCTTCCCCCATTCATGTTTGTAAGTCATTTCTCTGACACTTGACAAACCTGGCTTCCATTTCCATCAATATATTTACTTATTTGCCACATCATTTGGCCCCAAACAAGGCCCTCATCCCAGCCCTGCTTCCTCAGACATGGCATGTACTTTGACATTTCCGAGTACCCACCTCTTCTCCCCCACATTCCTGTTTTACAAATTACAACTCAGATTATCAGGTTAGAAAAAGAATTTCAAATGGTCATAACTGCATCAAGTGTAAACAGCTTAGAAGGGACACACGCTGAAGGCTGGCCTGTAAAACTACTCAAATCATCCTATTCCCCTCTTGTTTCACAAAGTACATACCATACCTCCTAGTTCCTTATTTAAAACTTACAACTCTTTATTTTGCAATAATTACAGATTAACAGGAAGGTGCAAAAATAGTACAGGGAATCCCAGTTTCCCCCAGGTAAGATCTTACACATCATTATAATCCAACTTCAAAACCAACATATTGACAATGGTACAATACTGCTGACTAGACTATAGACCTTATTTGGTTTCACCAGATTTTACACGCACTCATCTGTGGCTTTTTTTGTGTAGCTCTATATAGTTTTAGCACAGATATACATTCATGTAATCAGCAACACAATCAAGAAATAGAACTGTTCCATCAGCACAAAGGAATTGCTTGTGTTCTTACCCTTTATAATCACCCATATCTCATTCCCCCTCCAGTCCGTGTCTCTGGCAACCATTAATCTGTTCATTTCTATAATTTTTTTCATTTCAAGAATTTAGAATGTTATACAAATGCAGTCATACAGTAGGTGACCTGTTAGACTTTTTTCATTCATAATACACTTGAGGTCCATCCAAGTTATGTATATCAATATTCTGTTTCTTTACATTGCAGAGTAGTATCCCATGGTGTGCATGGTTGGTTTAACTGCACACTCAACTGCAGGACATCTGGGTTGTTTCATTTGGGGCTGTTACAAATCAAAGTGCTAATAACATCTGTATAGAAGTTTTTGTGTCAAAATAGGCTTTCATTTCTTTGTGATAGATGTCCAGAAAAACAGTTGCTGGGTAATAAAGTACATACATGTTTAACTTTCGATCCCTGGGTCAGGAAAATCCTCTGGAGAAGGGAATGGCAACCCACTGCAGTATTCCTGCCTGGAGAATCCCTATGGACAGAGGAGCCTGGCAGGCTACAGTCCATGGGGTCCAAAGAGTCAGACATGACTGAGAAGCTAACATTTTCATGTTTATTGGAAGTTTCCAAACTCTTTTTTTCAGAGTAGCTTACCATTTTACATTCCATTCATCAAGGTATGAAATCTCCAATTTGTATGCTCAACAACATCTGCTATTTTTAAAAACATTTTGGCCACACCCTGAGGGATATGGGATCTTAGTTCCCCAACTAGGGATCGAACCCATGCCTCTGGCACTGAAAGACAGAGTCTCAACTACTGAACTGCCAGGAAGTCCCCATTTTCATTATTGTTTTTTTTAGCCATTCTGATAAGTACATAGTCATAATTCCTTGTGGTTTTAATTTGCATCCCCTGATTACTAATAAGATTCAGTATTTTCTCCTATGCTTGCTTGCCATCAACATTCCCTCTTCAGTGGTATGTCTATTTATGTCTTCTGCTCATTTTCTAATTGTGTTATTTTTTCCTCTTGACTTTATACAATATATTCTCGATTCATCACCATAAATGGTTTGCAAGTGATTTCTGTCAATAACATCTTCCTCTTAAATTGTTTGCAGAGCAGAAGTTTTTTCTTTTGATAAAGTCCAGTGTATCAACTTTTTCCTTTTAAGACTGTGCTTTTGGGGTGAAGGCAAGAGCTTGTTGCCTAGCCCAAGATCCTAAAGATTTTTCTATGAATTTTTTTTCCCTAAAGGTTTTATAGTTTTACATCTTACACCTAACATCATGATACATTTTCACATTTGTATATTGTATACAGTTTAGGTCAAAGTTCCTTTTCTTTGCCAACTGCACCAACATGATTTGTTGAAAAGACTATCCTTCCTCCGTTGAAATGCTTCTGTACCTTTGTCAAAATCAGTTGGGCTGTCTTGATCACTACAGCTTTATAGTAAATCTTGAAGTCAGGTTACATGAGTTCCCGCAATTTTTCTTCTTCAAAATGGATTTAGCCTAATTAATTTCATTCCTGAATATTTTCATCCTTCCTACAGGGAAAGAAAAGAATAGAGAAGCACTCTGGCTGTGGGAAATGAGGGAAAACACATTTAGACTACATATGCCCTAGGAAAGTTCATGACCTTTTCTGGGTTCTGCTCCTAAGAGATGAAGTCTGACATCCAAATGATTATGGTACAGGTAGTTCTGGACTATACTTTGAAATGTGAAAAGCAGTAATTTAGGGAGAAACAGGAAGAAAAAACAAAAACCAACCCTTTGTCACTGCTGTTGGGATTAGGACTTTGTCACCTTCAGTTCCCACTGTAATTTCTAGTATGAGGTAGGCTTGGCTCTTTTCTGAAGACACACTTAACATTTGTGGTTACACATGGTAAGAAGGATGCAACAGAACTTTTTAAATTGTGGTTTCTGTTACATCCTAAGTCCTAAATGTTCCTGTAAAAACACATTTATATTATATTAGAAGTTCTTAGGGTCTAGGATCTGCTCAATAGGAATTTGCTTCAAAGTCAAATATGCCAGAACTCATGTTTTTGGTTATAAAGAGCACCCAAATCGATTCAATCTTGCCTAGGTATCTCAGAATACCTATTTTAGAGATCAGGAAGGAAGACACGAGATATATGCCTGTCAGTGGGGACAAAAAGTAAAGGTAGAGTCACTTCTTTCCACTGACCCTCATGTACTTATTTCTTGTCCAATATAAGCATCCTTGGGGTCGCAAAGAGTCGGAAACGACTGAGCAACTGAACTGGACTGAACTGATAAGCATCCTAACTACAAAATCAAACATGAAATACTCTTCTTCCTTTAGCTCATTCCAGGGGGAAATGAACATTTGAGATATACTCCCCAGACATTTTATTATAGAATGTCCTTGCCAATGTACCTTCCACAGTCTTTAAAAAGCTTTCATATTCTACTTAAATCACCCTGCATTTGCTCTGGGTAGGCCAGTTCCAGGTAGGAGGGTTCATTAAGCCCTAAATGAAACTTTCTGGAACATATCTCGTGTTTGTTTATTGCAGGCATAAGACACACCCATTAGGGTATAAGAAGAGCTGCTCCTTCATCTTCCTACGCATCCTATATGTGAAATTGCAGATCGTGTTTAACACAAATTGGAAGAAAAGCATTTTACCTTGTTCTGTCTCCTGCTTTATTCTAGAGAAGAAAGTTCTTGCAGGAGCTCTTCCTTTTCTTGTTGCAGCTCCTGCACATGCTGTTGGTTTTGCTCCAGTCTGTCCTCCAACCACTGTAGTAGAGGTCCGCTGACTGCTGACATCTGACTGCACAGATTCTTGGTAAATACTTCAAAAGAAACAAAACACAAGGATAGCATTCCACCATCAGCAGCCCCACACCAGGGAGTATAGGAAGAAGGGGAAGGAGGAGAACATAGAAAAAGTATAGTAGTAGAACTGGCAGACAGCTTTGGATGGGCAGCCAGGGGAAAGCAGGATAACTGAGCAAGGAAGATACCTATTCGGAGGCTACCCTGAACATCCATGGACCCATAATCCAGAGGGAAGCCTGCCTATGCAGAGAGCAGAAAGATAACCAGCTTTTCACTCTCATAGCGAAAGGGCTAAGACCTCCAAAAGGGTCTCTTTCCCCAACTTTCAAGACTTCCTCACACTAATCCATAATCTATGCTGTCACCATAGATTGTGCTGTGCTTAGTCATTCAGTCATGTCTGACTCTTTGCAACCCTTGGAATGTAGCCCACCAGGCTCCTCTGTCCATAGGGATTCT
Source organism: Aepyceros melampus (assembly GCA_006408695.1). Classification (NCBI taxonomy): domain Eukaryota; kingdom Metazoa; phylum Chordata; class Mammalia; order Artiodactyla; family Bovidae; genus Aepyceros; species Aepyceros melampus. Next base: position 24,615 of record SJXQ01000430.1, on the reverse strand, counting down.
CCAGGCCAGAATAACAAGTGGGTAGCTGTTCCCTCCTTCAGGGGATCTTCTCAACCCGGAGACCAAACCCCAGTCTCCCATGTTGCAGGTGGATTCTTTACCTTCTGAGCCACCAGGGAAGCCCCATTACTCTTGCCTATTCTTGAATTTCATATAAATGGAACTATAAAGTACGTAACAGTTTACATGACACTTCACTTGGCATAATGGTTTTGAGATTCATCAAGGTTGTTCATGTGATAATTTGATCATTTGGTCGCTAAGTTACATCCAACTCTTGCGACCCCATGGACTGTAGTCTGCCAGGCTCCTCTGTCCATGGGATTCTCCAGGCAAGAATACTGGAGTGGGTTGCCATTTCCTTCTCCATCATGTATCGGTAGTTTGTTCTTTTCATTTCTGAGCAATACTTTGTTGTATGGATGGATCACGCTTTGTTGATCCATTTGCCCACTGACAGACAGCTGGGTGTTTCCCCTTTTTGGCTATTGCAAATAATGCTGCTACAAACATTCCAGTCTTCCTTTGGGTGGCATGTATAGTATTCAGTTGTCTGCAGGGTTCAATAGAAAAGTTGTGGGGGCAGGCTTAGCAAGTGGCAAAGCTCTTGAGAAAGAAAACTCCAGGGTAATTTGTACTTACCAATTCAGTTACTTCAGCTAAATTTGCTTTGGTCATGTGAGTATTTTACTGCTTATACTTTAGGGGAAAAAATCTTACCTGAGCCATTATGGATCTTGGTTACTGAGTCCAGATGTGTAAGGCTAAAGGGATAGGATAAAATAGATTAGTAGCAGCATCAGTTCATCTAATCTGGCTGGCACCAGTCTGCTGCCAGAACAGATAAATATGGATCATTTAACTTTCCATTCTTGTTAAATTTTTCATGCTTGGGGGTATATACTTTCATTTCGAACATTGAAGTAATTCAAATAAATAATCTGAAAATTACCGTCTCTCACTGAAGGCATTACATAGTAATGGGGTTAACTTAGATGTTAATTTTTTTTAGCAACTAAAAAATTATCTTTGCCCCAGGAGGATGCAAAGTGCACCAGGAGAGAAACAAGTGGTAAAGAGACTGTTATCATACAGAGTGAGAAACCTGATGACTGCAAACTACCGTAAAGCTTTTTCATAAGAGAGCAAAAAAGCAAAGGGGGCTCGCAGGTTGAGCTGCGATGACAGGACGGGAGGGAATGGGGACCAGGCCCTGAGAAGTAGAAAGATGAGCAGCGAGGGTCTCTACCTGTGGATCCTCCTATACGCATCTTGTTCTTCTTGGCACAAGATCTTGGGCAGCTCAACTGCTGACTCAAGACATACTTTCCCAATGGTTACGTGAGGTACAATATGAATTGGGATTTCAATTCTCTCGTATCTGGAAGGCAACCAGGTCAGGTCATGTTAGTTTTTGTTTCCAGCTTTATTGAGGTATCTTGAAAGCAGGAGAAGGGGACGACAGAGGATGAGATGGTTGGATGGCATCACCAACTCAATGGACATAAGTTTGAGTAAATTCTGGGAACTGGAGATGGCCCTGGCATGCTGCAGTCCATGGGGTTGCAGTCAGATACAACTGAGGGACTGAACTGAACTGATGCAAAGAGTTGATTCACTGGAAAAGACCCTGATGCTGGGAAAGATTGAAGGCGGGAGGAGAGGGGATGACAGAGGCTGAGATGGTTGGATGGCATCACCAACTCGATGGACATGAGTTTAAGTAAACTCCGGGAGTTGGTGATGGACAGGGAGGCCTGGCGAGCTACGGTCCATGTGGTCGCAAAGAGTCAGACACGACTGAGTGACTGAACAGAACTGACCTTATTGAGGTATAGTTGACAAATAATGGACAAACTATATAAGAAAGAACACGAACTCACTCAGTCGTGTCTGACTCTTAGCGACTCCATGGACTGTAGCCCACCAGGCTCCTCCATTCATGGAATTTTCTAGGCAAGAGTACTGGGGTGGGTTGCCATTTCCTTCTCCAGGGTATCTTCCAACCCAGGGATCGAACCTGGGTCCCCTGCATTGCAGGCAGCACTTTACGGTCTGAGCCACCAGACAAATTATATATATATAATTCTCATTTGTCCTATATACCTATACTTTTTAAGGTATACAAATCGACATGATGATATATATATACACACACACACTGTGAAATGATTAACACACTCAAGTGCATTATCTATCAGCTCACATAATTACCATTTTTGTGCTGATTTAACATTTAAGATCTCCCTTAACAAATTTCAAGTAGATACTCACCATGTTGACATTAGATCTCCTGAACTCGTACCCTTATACCAACACTTCATTTTCCCCTCTACCACCCCTGACATCACCATTCTCCTCTCTGTGTCTAGTAGTTTGATGGGTTTAGATTCCACATGTAAGAGCATTGTTTTTGTTCTTTTCTCAGTTGTGTCCAGCTTTTTGTGACCCCATGGACTGTAGCACACCAGGCTTCCCTGTCCTTCACTATCTCCCCGAGTTTGCTCAAACTCATGTCCATCGAGTTGGTGATGCCATCCAACCATCTCATCCTGTCATCCCCTTCTCCTCTCACCTTCAATCTTTCCCAGCATCAGGGTCTTTTCCAATGAGTTGGCTCTTCACATCAGGTGGCCAAAGTATTGGAGCTTCAGCTTCAACATCAGTCCTTCCAGGGAATATTCAGAGTTCACTGTCTTTAGGATTTACTGGTTTCATTTCCTTGCTGTCCAAGGGACTCTCAAGAGGCTTTTCCAGTACAATTTGAAAGCATCTGTTCTCTGGTGCTCAGCCTTCTTTATGGCCCAACTCTCACATCTGTACATGACTAATGGAAAAACTATAGCTTTGACTATATGGATTTTTGTCAGCAAAGTAATGTCTGCTTTTTAATATGCTGTCTAGGTTTGTCATAGCTTTCCTTCCAAGGAGCAAGAGGTCTTTTAATTTCATGGCTGCAGTCACCATCTGCAGTAATTTTGGAGCCAAAAAACCCCCCAAATCTGTCACTGCTTCTACTTTTATCTATTTGTCATGAAGTGATGGGACTGGATGCCATGATCTTCATTTTTGGAAAGTTGAGTTTTAAGCCAGCTTTTCCACTATCCTCTTTCTCCCTTGCCAAGAGGCTCTTTAGTTCCTCTTCATTTTCTGCCATTAGAGTTGTATCATCTTGTTGATGGGCTTCCCCGATGGCTCAGCAGGTTAAGAATCTGTCTGCAGTGTATGAGACACAGGTTCAACCCCTGGGTCAGGAAGATCCCCTGGAGAAGGAAATGGCAACCCACTCCAGTATTCTTGCCTGGAAAAGTCAATGGACAGAGGAGCCTGACTGGCTACAGTCCAAAGGATTGCAAAGAGTCAAACACGACTAAGCACCCAGGCATCTTGTTGATATTTCTCACAGCAGTCTTGATTTCATCTTGTATTTCATCCAGCCTGGCAAGTGAGGGCATGCATTGTAGTATTTGTCTTTCTCAGACTTATTTCACTCAGCATAATATAGTCGAGGTTCATCCATGTTGTTGAAAATGGTATGTATATACACATATGCAGACATATACCACATTTTCTTTATCCATTTATTCACTGACATACATTTATGTTGTTTTCATTCCTTGGCAACTGTGAGTAATTCTGCGATGAACATGGGACCCAGATATTATTTTGAAACCCTGATTTCACTTCCTTTGGATATATACCAAGAAATTGGTAAGTTTTTAATGCTGAGTTGTCATAATCGGAAGTTTTCTATAGCTTTAATAGAAATTTTTGGACACGGTATGCTTCAAACATTAAACATTCCTATAACTCATTTAGTAACTCCAAAGGGGATATGCTTCAAACTGAGCTCATGTGGGGAGCAATTTGGAAGTACATCTGCAGAGCCAGTATTCTCATATAAAATAAAGTCCTTATACTCATTCCCCAGAAAAGGGAATAGCTTATTAATACTGTTTTCAGAAAGTTGCCAATGAGGTGGAACACACTGATCACAAAGCCTGGGGGAAGAGGAACTAGAGACTCTTCAATGGCTCCATCAGCTTGTTATGTGAAAGAGATTACTTATATAATCACTTGTTCTAATTCAGTGTTCACTTGATTTCCCATTTTCTCCCCTGGAAGGAAATAGGTACATAATATACAAATATTTCCATTTTCATGCTAGAGTAGGCTTGTTATTCCAAGGCCAACCAATCTACTTCTAAATACTTCTCACCCTGAATACACCCAATCTCCACCTAACAGTGGGTTCAGTGGAGCATCCAAAATTGAGGGTCCCTGGCACCCTGTGACTTCATTGGCCCAGGGTGGTACCTCAACATAAGATCTAGCTCCCTTCTCTCTCTTTCCCACCCAGAAGAATATGTCTGGCCCCCTTACCACTTCTCTTCAAAATAACATTACATCTCTGAGCCAGAGCAATTCTGCAAGTAGAACAAATAAAGGTATCCAAACTGGAAAAAATGAAGTCAAACTCTGTTTGCAGAAGCGTTAATCTTATATGTAGAAAACCCTTAATACTCCCCCATCACCTCGCCCCCAAAAACCTATTACGGCCACACATCTGAAAGCTCTAGATGGGAAATCCTTCCTGGCCACAGGCACATTCTTGTGGCTTGAAGAGATTCTTGGCGTCTAGCAGCCTAACTACTATCTCTGTCTCCATCTTCATGTGGCCTCCAATATCTCTGCATTTGGGAGGTGATTAGGCCATGAGGTTGGAGCCCTCATGAATGGAGTCAATTAGCATCTTTATAAAAGAGGGTATCTTTCAATAATCTCTCTTCTGCTCTTTGGATCTCTGATCCTTTCACCAATACCACCTGTCTTGATTATTATAGCTTAATAGCAGCTCAGTATCTGGGAATGTGATTCCTCCAAATTTATACATGTTTCACCAGATCTTTTTGGCTATTAAGGTTCTTTTGCCCTTTCATAAAATTTTAGAATAGCAGGTCTGATCTCAAAAAAAAATTTTTTTTACTTTGAAAGTTTTATTGGCTCATAAGACCTATGCATATAAAAGAAATACCCAAAACACTATGCAGTATTAAACCACAATTATTTTTTTCTGCTGGAAATTTGATTGCTATTAAATCTATAGCTTTGGAGAGAATTGATATGTTTGCTGCTCTGACTCTTCTAACCCATGAACATAGTAAGTCTATTTATTTATATCTTTGATTTTATTCATGAGTTTTGAATTATTCAACATACAAATCCTGTATGTGTTCCTTCTATTGCATAAAACATGACTATCTATATGAGTTTAGCAGGGTCATAAAGTACAAGATAAACACAGACACAGATCAGTTCCTATATGCTATCGACGAACATCTGTACATGGAAGTTTTTTAAAATGTCATTCAAAATATCTCTCCACAAAATGAAGTATATATAGGTTGTTTCTATGTCTTTTTTGTTGCTCAGTCACTCAGTCATGCCTGATTCTTTGCGACCCCCTGGACTGCAGCATGCCAGGCTTGCCTGTCCTTCACTGTCTCCCAGAGTTTCCTCAAGCTCATGTCCATTGAGTTGATGATGTCATCCAACCATATGATCCTTTGTCACTGTCATCTCCTCCTGCCCTCAATCTTTCCCAGAATCAGGGTCTTTTCAAATGAGTTGGCTCTTCCTTTGCGTCAGGTGGCCAAAGTATTAGAGCTTAAACTTCAGTCCTTCCAATGAATATTCAAGATTGATTTCCTTTAGGATTCATTGGTTTGATCTTCTTGTTATTCAAGGGACTCTCAAGAGTCTTCTCTAACAACACAGTTCAAAAGCAGCAATTTGTCAGCGCTCAGACTTCTTTATGGTCCAACTCTCACATCCATACATGACTACTGGAAAAAACATACCTTTGACTATATGGACCTCTATCAGCATATTGATGTCTCTGCTTTTTAATATGCTGTCTAGGTTTGTCATTGCTTTTCCTCCAAGGAACAAGCATCTTTTAATTTAATGGCTGCAGTCACCATCTGCAGTGATTTTGGAGCCCAAGAAAATAAAGTCTGTCTCAGTGTTTCCATTTTTTCTCCAACAATTTGCCATGAAGTATGACATTGGATGCCATGATTTTAGTTTCTGAAATGTTGAGTCTTAAGCTAGATTTTTCACTCTCCTCTTTTACCTTCCCTGATGGCTCAGACGGTAATGCATCTGCCTGCAATGCGGGAGACCCGGGTTCGATCCCTGGGTCAAGAAGATACCCTGGAGAAGGAAACGGCAATCTACTCCAGCACTCTTGCCTGGAAAATCCCATGGATGGAGGAGCCTGATAGGCTATAGTCCATGGGGTCGCAGAGTCAGACACGACTAAGTGAATTCACTTTCACTTTCTTTTACCTTCTTCTTGAGGCTCTTTAGTTCCTCTTCACTTTCTGCCATTAGAGTGTTGTTATCTGCATATCTGAGGTTATTGATATTTCTCCTGGAAATGTTGATTCCAGCTTGTGCTTCATCCAGCTTGGCATTTCACATAATGTACTCTGCATATAAGTTAAATAAGCAGGGTGACAATATACAGCCATGATGTACTCCTTTCCCAATTTGGAACCAGTCTGTTCCATGTCTGGTTCTAACTGTTGCTTCTTGATCTGCATACAGGTTTCTCAGGAAACGAGCAAGGTAGTCTGGTATTCCCATCTCTCTAAGAATTTTCCACAGTTTGTTGTGATCCAGACAGTCAAAGGCTTTCACGTACTCAATGAACCAGAGCAGATGCTTTTCGGGAATTCCCTTGCTTTTTCTATGATCCAACAGATGTTGGAAACTTGATTTCTGGTTCCTCTGCCTTTTCTAAATCCAGCTTGAACATGTGCAAGTTCTCGGTTCACATGCTGTTCAAGCCTAGCTTGAAGGATTTTGAGTATGACCTTGCTAGCATCTGAAATGAGTGCAACTGTGTGGTAGTTTGAACATTCTTTTACATTGCCCTTCTTTGGGATTAGAATGAAAAGTAACCTTTTCCAGTCCTCTGGCCACTACTGAGTGTTCCAAATTTGCTGGCACATTGAGTGCAGCACTTTAACAGTATCATCTTTTAGAACTCGAAATAGCTCAACTGGAATTCCATCACCTTCCTAAGGCCCACTGTCTTCACATTCAGCATGTCTGGCTCTAGGTGAGTGATCACACCATCGTGGTTATCTGGGTCATTAAGATCTTTTTTGTACATTTCTTCTGTGTATTCTTGCCACCTCTTCTTAATCTCTTCTGCTTCTATTAGGTCCTTGCCATTTCTGTCCCTTATTGTACCCATCTTTGCATGAAATGTTCCCATGGGATCTCTAATTTTCTTGAAGAGATCTCTAGTCTTTCCCATTTTATTGTTTTCCTCTATTTCTTTGCAGTGATCACTGAGGATGACATTCTTATCTCTCCTTGCTGTTCTTTGGAACTCTGCATTTAGATGGCATATATTTCCTTTTCTCCTTTGCCTTTTGCCTCTCTTTGTAGCTATTTGTAAGGCCTCTTCAGACAACCATTTTGACTTGTTGCGTTTCTTTTTCTTTGGGTTGGTTTTGATCATTGCCTCCTCTACAGTGTTACAAACCTCTGTCCATAGTTCTTCAGGCACTATACCACGTCTAATCCTTTGAGTCTATATTTTTCAGTTCCACTGCATAATCATAAGGGATTTGATTTAGGTTATACCTGAATGGCTTAGTGGTTTTTCCTACTTTCTTCAAATTAAGTCTGAATTTTGCAATAAGGAACTCATGATCTAAGCCATAGTCTTGGCTATTTTGAATAATGCTGCTATGAACGTGGGTGTGCAAATATCTCTTTGAGATTCTATTTTCAATGCTGTTGGATATACACAAGAGACATTGCTGGTCATATGGCAAGTCTTGTTTTGTTTTTGTATTTTTTTTGAGGACCTTCTGTATTCTTTTCCATACTGACTACACTCCCACCAAAGGAGCACAATGGTTTCAACTTCTTCACATTCTCACCACACATCTGTTCTTTGCATGTTTTTGATAATGGTCATCCTAATGTGTGTGAAGTAATGTCTCACAGTGGTTTTGATTTGCATTTTTTAATGATTAGTGATGTTGAGCATCTTCTCAAGTTTGTTGGCCATTTGTTTATCTTCTTTGGAGAAATGTCTACTTAAGTCCTTGTCCATGTTTAAATTATTTTGTCATTCGGGTGTAGGAATTCTCTATATATTCTGAATATTAACCTTTTATCAGATATAGGATTTGAATATTTTCTCCCATTCTGTAGCTTGCCTTTGCAATTATTTCCTTTGATAATCAAAGCTTTTAAGGTCAATGTAGTGCGTTCGTCTGTTTTTCCTTTTGTAACCTGTGCTTTTGGTATAATATTTAAGAGTAAAAGTGAAAGCGAAAGTGAAGTCCCTCAGTCATGTCCAACTCTTTGCAACCCCACGGACTGTAGCCTACCAGGCTCCTCCATCCATGGGATTTTCCAGGCAAGAATACTGGAGTGGGTTGCCATTTCCTTCTCCAGGAGATCTTCCCAACCCAGGGATTGAACCCGGGTCTCCCACATTGTAGGCAGATGCTTTACCATCTGAGTCACCAGGGAAGTCCCCTAATAGAAGTCATTGCCAAATTAGATTTCATGAGCTTTCCCCATTTTCTTCTGGGACTTATAGTTTTCGGTCTTACATTTCTGTTTTTATTCCATTTGAGTTAATTTTTGCATATTGTATAAGGTAGGAACCCACCTTGATTCTTTTGTATGCAACTTTCCAGTTTCCCTAGCGTCATTTATTGAAGAGAATGTCCTTTTCCCATCGTGTTATTTTTTTAATTAATGTTATCTTTGTAAATTTATTTATTTGTTTTTGGTTGCTGCACATAGGCTTTTCTCTAGCTGTGTTGAGCGAGGTCTACTCTTTCTTTTTGTGGTGGGCAGGCTTCTCGATGAGGTGGCTTCTCTTATTATAAAGCACAGACTCTAGGTACGAGAGCTTCAATAGTTGGGGCATATGGGCTCAGCTGCTCCAAACCATGTAGAATCTTCCCAGACCAAGGATCGAACCTATGTCACCTGCATTGGCAGGTGGATTCTTATCCATGGTAACCACCAGGGAAGTCCATCACATCAAGTATTCTTGGAACCTTGGTCAAAGATCATTTGACCACATATACGACAGTTTAATTTGGAACTTATTTTTACCATCTGAGTCACCAGGGAAGTCCCCTAATAGAAGTCATTGCCAAATTAGATTTCATGAGCTTTCCCCATTTTCTTCTGGGACTTATAGTTTTCGGTCTTACATTTCTGTTTTTATTCCATTTGAGTTAATTTTTGCATATTGTATAAGGTAGGAACCCACCTTGATTCTTTTGTATGCAACTTTCCAGTTTCCCTAGCGTCATTTATTGAAGAGAATGTCCTTTTCCCATCGTGTTATTTTTTTAATTAATGTTATCTTTGTAAATTTATTTATTTGTTTTTGGTTGCTGCACATAGGCTTTTCTCTAGCTGTGTTGAGCGAGGTCTACTCTTTCTTTTTGTGGTGGGCAGGCTTCTCGATGAGGTGGCTTCTCTTATTATAAAGCACAGACTCTAGGTACGAGAGCTTCAATAGTTGGGGCATATGGGCTCAGCTGCTCCAAACCATGTAGAATCTTCCCAGACCAAGGATCGAACCTATGTCACCTGCATTGGCAGGTGGATTCTTATCCATGGTAACCACCAGGGAAGTCCATCACATCAAGTATTCTTGGAACCTTGGTCAAAGATCATTTGACCACATATACGACAGTTTAATTTGGAACTTATTATTCTGCTCCTTTGATCTTTATGTCCGTTTCTATGCTGGTACAACACTGTTTTGATTCCTGAGACTTTTCAGTAAGTTTTGAAATGACAAAGTGTGAGATTTCAAATTTCATTCTTTTCTAAAAAAATTGTTTTGACCACTTAGGGTCCCTAGAGATTCCATATGAATTTTAGGATCGGTTCTTCTATTTCTGTAAACAAACAAAAACCAGCACTGTTGGGATTTTGATAGTGATTGCACTAATTCTGTGAATCACTCTGACTAGTATTTACATCTTAACAATATTAACACATTATCGACTGGGGATTTTTGCAGAAACTAATGCCTGTGGCTGGTGATTTGTTATACAAATGAATACTGAAACACTCCAGTCAATAATGTTTGGGTAACAAAAGACGTACTGATACATCTCTGGTCAATAATGTGTCAACTTATTCAATCCATGTATATGGAATGTCTATTTATTTGTGTCTACTTTTCTTCAGCAGCACTTTGTAGTCTGCATTGTATAAGTCTTTCACTTTTTGGTTAGGTTTATTCCTAAGTATTTTATTCATTTTGATGCTATTGTAAATGGATTGTCTTAATTTGCTTTTTGGATTGCTCATTGTTAGTGTATACAAACAAAACAGATGTTTTTGTATGATTTAATATCTTGCAACTTTGTTGAATTTATTACTTTTTATAGTTTTTTAGTGGCATCTTTGAGGTTTTCTACATAAGTCATCTGTCAACAGAGATAATTTTACTTCCTCCTTTGCAATTTGGATGCTGTTTATTTCCTTTTCTTGCCTAGCGCTCTGACTAGGACTTCCAGTTCCATGTTAAATGCCTGTTTTTAAATTGAGTTGCTTGTCTTTTAATTGTTTAGAGTAAGAGTTCTTTACATACTCTGGATGCTATACCATGATGAAAATATGATTTAAATGTATTCTCTCCTATTCTGTGTGGACTTTTTCACTTTCTTCATAATGTCCATCAGTGTACCAAATTTTAAATTTTTTACCAAGTTTATCTTTAAAAAAAATATATTGCCTGTGTATTTGGTGACATATTTAAGTAACCATTGCCATGTCCAAAGTCACAAAGATTTAAATCTATGTTTTATGGAGAAGGCAATGGCAACCCACTCCAGTATTCTTGCCTGGAAAATCCCATGGATGGAAGAGCCTGGTAGGATGCAGTCCACGGGGTCACGAAGTCGGGCACGACTCAGCAACTTCACTTCATTTTTCACTTTCACGCATTGGAGAAGGAAGTGGCAACCCACTCCAGTATTCTTGCCTGGAGAATCCCAGAGATGGAGGAGCCTGGTGGGCTGCCGCCTATGGGGTCGCACAGAGTCGGACACGACTAAAGCGACTTAGCAGCAGCATATGGGTCTTTGACACATATTCAGTTCAGTTCAGTCGCTCAGTCATGTCCGACTCTTTGCAACCCCATGAATCACAGCACGCCAGGCCTCCCTGTCCATCACCAACTCCTGGAGTTCACTCAAACTCACGTCCATCGAGTCGGTGATGCCATCCAGCGATCTCATCCTCGGTCATCCCCTTCTCCTCCTGCCCCCAATCCCTCCCAGCATCAGGGTCTTTTGCAATGAGTCAACTCTTCGCATGAGGTGGCCAAAGTACTGGAGCTTCAGCTTTAGCATCATTCCTTCCAAAGAA
>SJXQ01000430.1:0-12191 GCA_006408695.1 Aepyceros melampus | reverse complement strand
ATTCCAAGATGTCTGGCTCTAGATTAGTCAACACATCATCATGATTATCTGGGTCATGAAGATCTTTTTTGTACAGTTCTTCTGTGTATTCTTGCCACCTCTTCTTAATATCTTTTGCTTCTGTTAGGTCCAGACCATTTCTGTCCTTTATCGAGCCCATCTTTGCATGAAATGTTCCCTTGGTATCTCTAATTTTCTTGAAGAGATCTCTAGTCTTTCCCATTCTGTTCTTTTCCTCTATTTCTTTGCATTGATTGCTGAAGAAGGCTTTCTTATCTCTTCTTGCTATTCTTTGGAACTCTGCATTCAGATGCTTATATCTTTGCTTTTCGCCTCTCTTTTCACAGCTGTAACTTTTGTATACTGGGTGTGGCAAGACATCGGCATCTTAGTTGTAAATGAGTATGTTCCAAAGTTCTTTTCTTTAATTACCCTTGCTAGATTTTGATGTAAGGGTTATGTTGACTGCATACAAAGTCTTCCCATATCTCAATTTTCTGAAACAGTGTGGATAAGATTTTATTGTTTTTTTCTTTAAACATTTGATAGACTATAACACATTAGCGATCTTAGCACAACAATTCAAAAGCATCAATTATTTAGCATTCAGCTTTGTTTATGGTCCAACTCTCAAATCCGTACATGACTACTGGAAAAACCATAACTTTGACTATATAGACCTTTGTCAGCAAAGTGATATCTTAGATTTTTAATATGTTGTCTCGTTTTGTCATAGGTTTCCTTCCAAGGAGCAAACATCTTTTAATTTCATGGCTGCAGTCACCATCTGCAGTGCTTCTGGAGCTCAAGAAAATAAAATCTGTTATTGCTTCCAATCTTCCTCTTCTATTTGCCATGAAGTGATGGGACCAGATGCCATGATCTTAGTTTTTTGAATGTTGAGTTTTAGGCCAGCTTCTTTACTCTCCTCTTTCACTTTCATCAAGAGGCTCTTTAGTTCCTCTTCACTTTCTGCCATAAGGGTGGTGTCATCTGCATATCTGAGGTTCTTGATATTTCTCCTGGCAATCTTGATTCCAGCTTGAGCTTCATCCAGCCCGGCATTTTGCATGATGTGTTCTGCATATGCTCTGATTTTCTGTATTTTGTTAGATTTGGAAAGTTGTGCTTTTCTAGGAATGAATCCATTTAACTTACATTCTTCATAATATATTCTTATCCTTTCAAAATATGTAAGATTACAAGTGAATTTCCCTTTTTCATTGTCTATATTTGTAAGTTTATGCTCTGTAATTTTTCCTTGATTGGTCTTCCTGGGGGCTTATTAATTTGATTGCTTTCTTTGAAAGAACCAAAGACCTATAAATGTGCCTCTAAGTAGCCATTTAGTTGCATCTCAAATTTTACTTTTTTACAAAAATGATCTTTCAGCTCAAAATATTTTCTGATTTCCCTTCTGATTTATTCTTTGATTCATAGGGTATTTGTAAGTATGTTATTAAACCTCAAAACATTGGATGACTTTACACACGAGATGAAAGAAACACATACTATCCTTATCTTGCACTGAATTCAACTCTAAACCCAGACAGAATTCCAGGCCTGGCTACTTGTGAACTCTGCAAAGCAAATAATAACAGATGGATTAGGGAAGGACACCAAAATTCAAAATACCACACAAGCCATGGATATAAACAAGACTTAAGAACTTACAATGTAATGTCCAAAATAATCAAGCTAGGAACCGAAATTACTCAACATATAAAGAACCACAGAAATCTCATCGTGCATGGAAGAAGATAATGAACAGACACAAAAAAGCAAAATGAAACATATGCTGGAAATATCTGACAAAACTTTAAAGCAGCCATTATGAGACAGAATTACTAATCTGTATTTTTAGAAATGAGCGTAATGGTTCCCTTTGGAAAAGAGCAAAGACTTAGCAAGTGAGAGGAGCCACACAGGGGGCTTCTGGGGAGCTAGTAAGTTTCTATTTCCTGATATATATTTTAGCTTCATAGGCACATTCGTGACCTGTGTTGAGGTTGTGTAGGTATCTTTATGCAAACTGATTGAGCTGGACACATAATTAGTGTGCTTTTCTGTCTCTGTGTTACACTTGCACTGAAAAGCTAAAATCAACAAACCAAACTAAGGTTATGAAGAAGCTCTAGAGTTTGCTAGAACTCATAAGTCAGAATAGAGTTTTGAAGTCTACAGCTGAAGGGATTCTATTTACTCCTCAGAAGGAGTACTTAACTGGGTTGATATTGAAGGTTGACAGGTATCAGAGAAGAATTCTTAAACTTGAGCTTAGTCCTCAAAGATGAGTGTTAGCCAGGAAATGGCTGGAGAAACGCAAACAATGAAGGGCGTCAAGTTTGAGGGATTTTTTGTTGGTTTTTTTTTTTTTGGATATTATGGATCAGGACCATTTCAGAAAAGCTATAGCACAGATACCAAATAGAAGGAATACAAAGGGTGGGTAAAATGAAAACCAAAGATTAAACCATTTTTTAACAGATAATGAAAATAAAAATACTACTACTATCCTAGCATGGGATATACTTAAAGCTGAGACTAGTGGAAATTCACAGCCTAAGCACTTACATCAATAAAAATGAAAGACAAAAAATATATTAAATAAATTCCAAACCCTAAAGGTTAAGATAAAGTACAGGAAAGTAACCAAAATAAAACATAAGGAAATAAAATTCAGAAGATTTGAAAAAAAAATAAAGGAAATAATGAAAGATAAAGTAAAAATTTGTGAGAATGTGAGTAGGAACAAACAAACTAATACCTAAAAATGATCGTTTGGGAAGAAATTAACAATGACTGGGGGAGGCTGGTAAAGAATCCGCCTGCAATGTGGGAGACCTGGGTTGGATCCCTGGGTTGGAAAGATCCCCTGGAGAAGGGAAAGGCTACCCAGTCCAGTATTCTGGCCTGGAGAATTCCATGGACTATGTAGTCTACAGGGTCGCAGAGAGTCGGACACGAATGAGCAACTTTCAGGGGGAGGTAACTACTGAAATAGAAGAGATTTAAAATACCATAAGAAACTCTCTGGTAGATCTCTATGCAAAAAAATTTGAAAATGAGACAAAATGAATACGTTCTTAAGAAAATACAGGTCAATAAAAATTGACCTCATTATGAAAAAAAGCATAAGCAGATCTACTGCCATAAAAGAAACAGAGGAACTATCCCAACAAAGCATGACATGGAAACCTAAACCTAATAATACAAAAAAATTCCAAAAAGTTATGACTTATGACTCAATGCAAAAGCAAAAACTATTGGCAAAAACATCCCAATAACACATTAGGAAAATTTCATAGGATATTTTCCCAGGAAGCCAAGCTTGGTTTAATACTAGGAAATCTATCAATATAATATACCATATTAACAGATCTAAAGAAAGCCTGAATTATCTTCATAGGTCCTGAAAAGCTTAACAACAGTCATTCCTGAATAAACACAGGAAAAAAAAGAGGTAATTATGAAGGATTTATGGATATTTTCTTAATTTGCTGTTCAGTCGCTAAGTTGTGTCTGACTCCTTCTGACCCTGTGGACTGAAGCACAAAAGCCTTACCTGTCCGTCACCATCCCCCAGGTTTCCTCAAACACAAAACAATTGAGTTGGTGATGCCATCCAACCATTTCACCCTCTGTTGTCCCCTTCTCCTCTCGCCTTCAATCTTTCCCAGCAACTGGGTCTTTTCCAGTGCGTCAGTTCTTCACATCACATGGCTGCAGTATTGGAGGTTCAGCTTCAGCATCAGTTCTTCCAATTAATATTCAGAATCTGTTTCCTTTAGGAATGATTGGTTTGATCTCCGCGCTGTCCAAGTACTTTCAAGAGTCTTCTCCAACATCACAGTTCAAAAGAATCAATTCTTCAGCACACAACCTTCTTTACAGTCCAACTTTCACATTCATAAATGACTACAGGAAAAACCAGAGCTTTGATTATTTGCCTCTTTGTCAGCTAAGTGATGTCTCTGCTTTTAAATACATGGTGTAGGTTTGTCACAGCTTTACTTCCAAGGAGCAAGCATCTTTTAATTTCATGGCTGCAGTCACCATCTGCAGTGAGTTTGGAGCCCAAGAAAATAAACTCTGTCACTGTTTTCATTTTTTCCCCATCTCTTTGCCATGAGGTGATGGGACTGGATAGCAAATCTTTGTTTTTTGAATGTTGAGTTTTATTTTTTTTATTATTTTTTTAATGAAAATAAGCTTTATTACATCAAGTAATAAATACAAAGACGCAAACAGTTCCATTTTCTTCCAGATGTTTGGGTCAACCCTCAGAAAAGGCAGAACTGAAATCTACATACAGTCTTAGGAAAAATTTCAGGGGTCCTTGTTAGGTTTGGTTTGGGAGGTTGCTCTTTCTTCTGTATTTATAACTTGTGCATTTTAGAATGGACTTCAAAGCACTAATAATCATGCAAATATGCTTAAGCAAAAAAGTTACTGTAAGCAGAATCTATACCGTATGGCAGATGAGGGACTGGCTACTGGCTTAAGTGTGCTGTCAAGTCTGCACTACTGAAAAACTTCAAGTTGTATCAGCTTGTGGAAAGGAACACAGAGCAATCTGGGTTAACATAAATGTGTTCAAAAGAAAACAGACACTGGTATCTTAAGAGTCAAAACTAGTTTGCTGTAAGAGAGGTAACTTCTACGTGCATCTTTTGAATCAACGCTTTTAAAAAAAGAAAACAAAATCACAAACACCTGGGAAGTTCCTAACTCCTAATCAATTTCAAAATCTTTCCTCAATCTTAAAAGAGACTGTAGATTCAGAGCCTAAGTGAACATGGGAGGGGCGGGGAGGAGAAACTGAGCTGGTTAACCATTTTGAAAACACAAGTTTCATCTAAACAAGGGAGGTGAACCGTTAACTTCTCCTTTGGGAAGAAGCTGGAAAACCTTCCAGGCTCACAAGGCAGCTAGGACCTGGCGTTCCGCTCCGTTTCAGCCAGGCACTCCCACACCAATCCTCGGGCATGGATGATGCCTCGTTTTAGTCTCTCCATCGCACTCTTGCTGCCCGCATAGGTGGGTCTGATCTCCTTCCCCAGCTCTTCGATGATGGCCAGCAGCTCGGCATATTTGCTCTGGGGCACCTGGCTGTTCCCAGTGCCCTGGGTGTAGCCTAGAGATGGCGGCCCGTAGTCACTCAGCAGCTGGCGGTACTGTGAAGACGTCGCCATGCTGGTGGAGGGCGGGTGGACGCTCCCAGCGGCGTTGAGGGAGGCGGCGGGCATGTGCGCGGTCAAGTTCGGTTTGTAAGACATCCCCCCAGGCGGCGGGGCGCGCCGGGGCGCAGCGGGGTCCGGCCCGCGAGGGCGGCGGAGAGGCGGTCCCGGCGTCCGTGCGCCCGCCGAGCTCCCGCGCACTTTTTGTTGTTGACGGCTCGGGCCGCACCGGCAAATATGGCCGTCCCTCACCCTGACACCCGCTGCAGTATATCACCCATACATCAGGCGGGCGCGCGGGCGCAGGGGCGGCCGCAAACTTTGAGCAGAGCCAGCGGGGCCGGCCGGGGCCGGGAGGGGGCGGCCCTGCGCCGAATGTTGAGTTTTCAGCCAGCATTTTCATTCTCTCACAATTATCAAGAGGCTTTTTAGTTCATCTTTGTTTACTGCATTAGGGTGGTGTCACCTGCATATCTGAGATTGCTGATATTTCTTCTGGCAATCCTGATTCCAGCTTCTGATTCATCCAGCATAGCATTGCTCATGATGTATGCTGCAAAGAAGTAAAATAAGCAGGGTGCCAATATACAGCCTTGACATACTCCTTTCCCAAATTTGAATGACTTCATTGCTCCATGTCAGGTTCTAACTGTTGCTTCTTGACCTGCATACAGGTTTCTAAGGAGGCAGCTAAGGTGATCTGGTATTCCAACCTCCTTAAAAATTTTCCAGTTTGTTGTGATCCAGTCAAAGGCTTTCACGTAGTCAAAAGAGAAATAGATGTTTTTCTGAAACTACCTTTCTTTTCTCTATGAGCCAATGGATGTTGGAAATTTGATCTCTGGTTCTTCTCCCTTTCATAATCCAGCTTGTACATCTGGAAGTTCACATGCTGTTCACGCCTAGCTTGAAGGATTTTAAGCATGACCTTGCTAGCATCTGAAATGAATGCAATTTGTGCATTAGTTTGAACATTCTCTGGCATTCCCTTTCTTTGGGATTGGAATGAAAACTGATCTTTTCCAGTCCTGTGGCCACTGCTGAGTACTCTAAATTTGCTGGCATATTGAGTGCAGCACTTTAACAGCATTATCTTTTAGGATGTGAAATAGCTCCGCTGGAATGGCATCACCTCCACTAGCTCTGTTCATAGTAATGCTTCCTAAGGCCCACTTGACATTGCATTCCAGGATGTCTGGCTCTAGGTGAGTGATCATAGCATTGTGATGCTCTGGGTCGTGAAGATCTTTTTTGTGTGGTTCTTCTGTGTATTCTTGCCAGCTCTTCTGCATGGCATGACTCATAGTCTCAGTGAGTTACACAAGTGTGTGATCCATGTGATTATTTTGGCACCTTTCCTGTGATTGTGGTTTTCAATCTGTCTGCTCTTTGATGGATGAGGATAAGAGACTTGTGCAAGCTTCCTAACGTGAGGGGCTGGCTGTGGGTCTTACTCTGGTGGGCAGGATCAATTTAGTAAATCTTTAATCCAATTTTCTGCTGATGTGTGAGGTTGTGTTCCCTCCCTATAGTTTGGCATGAGGCGGCCCAGTCCTGGAATCTGCAGTCTTCATGGTAGGGCTATAAGCTCTATGGTTCGATCCCTGGTTCAGGAAGAGCGCAACCCACTCCATTATTCTTGTCTGGAGAATCCAATAGCACAGCACGACAGTCTCTGGCAGATATGGGGTGTGACTGTAACATGATTGTACCCATCCTAAAATCTCATTGTGGTTTCTCCTTTGTCCCTGGACATGGGGTATTTATTTTTTGGTGGGTTCCAACATCCTCTTGTCTGTCAATGGTTGTTCACCAGCTAGTTGTGATTTTGGTGTTCTCGCAGGAGATGAACGCACGTCCATCTGCTCCACCATCTTCAGTTGTTTAATTTTCTTAATAGGAAACCATATGTATCAGTTCAGTCACTCCAGTCGTGTCTGACTCTTTGCGACCCCATTAACTGCAGCATGCCAGGCCTCTCTGTACATCACCAACTCCCAGAGTTTACCCAAACTCATGTCCATTGAGTCGGTGATGCCATCCAACTGTCTCATCCTCTGTCATCCCCTTCTCCTCCTGCCCTCAATCTTTCCTAGCATCCAGGTCTTTTCAAATGACTCAGCTCTTCACATCAGGTGGCCAAAGTATTGAAGTTTCAGCTTCAACATCAGTCCTTCCAGTGAATACCCAGGACTGATCTCCCTTAGGGTGGACTGGTTGGATCTCCTTGCAGTCCAAGGGACTCTCAAGAGTGTTCTCCAACACCATAGTTCAAACATCAATTCTTCGGCACTCAGCTTTCTTATTTAATAGTGAAATACTACAGGAATTTACACCAGGATGAGAAACAAAGTAAGACTGCCTACTATTTTCCAGTGTTATATAAATATAAAGGAGACACTAGGCAATGCAGTAGCACTTAAGACAGTCAATCAGATGCACAAGAACTGGAGAAGTAAAACAATTTCTATTTACAGGCGAGACATAATATTTTCTGGAAAGCTCTAGAGAATCAAATGTAAATTAACCCAAGGAATGAAAGAATTCAGGATCATAAAAAATGTTAATACATAAGTAATAGCCTTCAAATATACAACTAAAAGAGTCATGGTAGGAAAAACAAACCCATTCAAAATGCAAACAAAAGAATCACATGTGCAACAAAATTTGAGATCTGCTGTGTTAGAACACACAGCATCCTTCACTGTCAGGATGTTTCCTCTACCTGGAGTTTCCCCCCTATTTTCACTTGATTAATTTATACTCCACCTTCATAGATCCCAGACCCCCTCACAGTGAAGGGTCTCGCATAGCTCAATGAACCTACGAGCCATGCCATGCAGGGCCACCCAAGATGGACAGACCACAGTGAAGAGTTCTGAAAAAATGTGGTCCACTGGAAAAGGGAATGGCAAACCACTCCAGTATTGTGCCACGAGAACACCATGAGTAGTATAAGGTAAAAAGATATGACTCCAAAAGACGAGCTCCCCACATCAGAAGGTGTCCGGTATGCAATTGGGGAAGAGCAAAGGGCAATTACTAACAGCTACAGAAAGAATAAACACCTAAAGAAAGACTTCCTCAGTGATCAGTGCAAAGAAATAGAGGAAAACAATAGAATGAGAAAGACTAGAGATCTCTTCAAGAAAATTAGAGATAGCAAGGGAACATTTCATGAAAAATGGGCTCGATAAAGGACAAAAATGGTATGGACCTAACAGAAGCAGAAGATATTGAAAAGACGTGACAAGAATACACAGAGGAACTGTACAAAAAAGATCTTCATGATCCAGATAATCACAATAGTGTGATCACTCACCTAGAGCCAGACATCCTGGAATGTGAAGTCTTGTGAGCCTTAGGAAGCATCACTACAAGCAAAGCGAGTGGAGGTGATAGAATTCCAGTTGAACAAATTCAAATCCTAAAAGATGATGCTGTGAAAGTGCTGCACTCAATATGCCAGCAAATTTGGAAATTCAGCAGTGGCTACAGGACTGGAAAAGGTCAGTTTCTTTCCAATCACTAAGAACAGCAATGCCAAAGAATGCTCAAAGTGTCACACAATTGCACTCATCTCACATGCTAGCAAAGTAATGTCCAAAATTCTCTAAGCCAAGCTTCAGCAATATGTGAACCGTGAATTTCCAGATGTTCAAGCTGCTTTTAGAAAAGGCAGAGGAACCAGAGTTCAAATTGACAACATCCACTGGATCGTCAAAAAACCAAAAGAGTTCCAGAAAAACATCTTTTTTTGCTTTACTGACAATGACAAAGCCTTTGACTATGTGGATCACAATAAACTGTGGAAAATTTTTCAGGAGATGTGAATACCAGACCACCTGACCTGCCTCTTGAGAAATCTGTATGCAGGTCAAGAAGTAACAGTTAGAACTGAACATGAAACAACAGACTAGTTCAAACAGGAAAAGGAGTAAGTCAGGCTGTATACTGTCACCCTGCTTATTTAATTTATATGCAGAGTACATCAGGAGAAACACTGGGCTGGATGAAGCACAAGCTGGAATCAAGATTGCTGGGAGAAATATCAATAACCTCAGATATGCAGATGACACCACCCTTATGGCAGAAAGCAAAGAAGAACTAAAGAGCCTCTTGATGAAAGTGAAAGAGAAGATTGAAAAAGTTGGCTTAAAGCTCAACATTCAGAAAAGTAAGATCATGGCATCTGGTCCCATCACTTCATGGCAAATAAATGGGGAAACAGTGGAAAGTGTTAGACTTTATTTTGGGGGGCTCCAAAATCACTGCAGATGGTGACTGCAGCCATGAAATAAACAGACATTTATTCCTTGGAAGAAAAGTTATGACCATGAATTTCACCTTTTTCTCAAGTGCAGATGGAACCTTCTCCAGGATAGATCACATCCTGGGCCATCAATCTAGCCTTGGTAAATTAAAAAAAAATTGAAATCATTCCAAGCATCTTTTCCAACCACAATGCAGTAAGATTAGATGTCAATTATAGGACAAAAACTATTAAAAATTCCAACATGTGGAGGCTGAACAACACCTGCTGAATAACCAACAAATCACAGAAAAAATCAAAAAAGAAATCAAAATACACATAGAAACGAATGAAAATGAAAACACAACAACCCAAATCCTATGGGACACTGTAAAAGCAGTGGTAAGGGGAAGGTTCATAGCAATACAGACTTACTTCAAGAAACAAGAAAAAAGTCAAATAAAGAATCTAACTGTACACCTAAAGCAACTAGAAAAGGAAGAAATGGAGAACCCCAGAGTTAGTAGAAGGAAAGAAATCTTAAAAATTAGGGCAGAAATAAATGCAAAAGAAACAAAAGAGACCATAGCAAAAATCAACAAAGCCAAAAGCTGGTTCTTTGAAAGGATAAATAAAATTGACAAACCATTAGCCAGACTCGTCAAGAAACAAAGGGAGGAAAATCAAATCAATAAAATTAGAAATGAAAATGGAGAGATCACAACAGACAACACAGAAATACAAAGGCTCATAAGAGACTACTATCAGCAATTATATGCCAATAAAATGGACAACGTGGAAGAAATGGACAAATTCTTAGAAAAGTACTACTTTCCAAAATGAACCAGGAAGAAATAGAAAATCTTAACAGACCCATCACAAGCACAGAAATTGAAACTGTAATCAGGAATCTTCCAGCAAACAAAAGCTCAGGTCCAGATGGCTTCACAGCTGAATTCTACCAGAAATTGAGAGAAGAGCTAACACTATCCTACTCAACCTCTTTCAGAAAATTGCAGAGGCAGGTAAATTTTCAAACTCATTTTATGAGGCCACTATCACCCTAATACCAAAACCCAACAAAGATGCCACAAATCAAGAAAACTACAGGCCAATATCATGGATGAACATAGATGCAAAAATCCTTAACAAAATTCTAGCAATCAGAATCCAGCAACATATTAAAAAGATCATATACCATGACCAAGTGGGCTTTATCCCAGGGATACAAGGATTCTTCAATATCCACAAATCAATCAATGCAATTCACCACATTAACAAATTGAAAAATAAAAGCCATATGATTATAAAAAACCCACAGCTTTGACTGAATGAATCTTTGTCAGCAAAGTAATGTCTCTGCTTTTTAATACACTGTCTCGATTTGTCATATCTTTTCTTCCAAGGGGCAAGTGTCTTTTTATTTCATGGCTGCAGTCACCAACTGCAGTGATTTTGGAGCCCAAGAAAATAAAGTCTGTCATTGTTTCCATTGTTTCCCCATCTGTTTGCTATGAAGTGATGGGACCAGATGCCATGATCTTCATTTTTTGAACGTTGAGTTTTAAGCCAGCTTTTTCACTCTCCTCTTTCACCTTCATCAAGAGGCTCTTTCGTTCCTCTTTGTTTTCTGCCATAAGGGTGTTGTCATCTGCATATCTGAGGTTATTGATATTTCACCCAGCCATCTTGAAAAGTCTTTAAAAGCTTTAAATATAAGATCACCTATACCACTTTTCTAGATTCCACATATATTCATTAATGTATAATATTGGGGGTCTTTTTGTTTTGCTTTATCGTTGTATATGTGTTTTGTTTATGTTCTATCATTTGGAGTAATATCAAATGGTAAAAAAAATATAATTTTGTCTGTAAGTGTCTTTAGAGAATGGTAGAGGAAACTTAAGAAAAAGAAATGTAGTTGAAATATCCTAAAGTGACTTAATCATCTCAAAGTAATGGATATTAATAGCATTCCTTCATTCACTTGCTGTTGACCCAAATTTGAGGAAAGAATAAAACAAGAAAAATTAATGTCAGAGACAGAGAACAATGCATTCTAATTTGTCTCAATATAATAGTTTTATTATTTTTATTAATATTGAATATTTGATATGTCTTAAAGTATACTCCTCAGCTTCCCTGGAGGCTCAGCAGTAAAGAACCCCACCTGCCAGTGCAGGCGATACGTATTTGACCTCTGGGTTCAGAAGATCCCCTAGATAATGGCAACCCACTCAAGTATTCTTGCCTGAGAAATCCCATGGGCAAAGGAGCCTGATGGGGTATAGTCCGTGGGGCTGCCTAAGAGTCGGACACAACTCAGCAACGAAACAACAACTAAAAGTATACTCGTAGATGCAACTATCTGTCTTAAAGTATACTCCTCAGCTTCCCTGGAGGCTCAGCAGTAAAGAACCCCACCTGCCAGTGCAGGCGATACGTATTTGACCTCTGGGTTCAGAAGATCCCCTAGATAATGGCAACCCACTCAAGTATTCTTGCCTGAGAAATCCCATGGGCAAAGGAGCCTGATGGGGTATAGTCCGTGGGGCTGCCTAAGAGTCGGACACAACTCAGCAACGAAACAACAACTAAAAGTATACTCGTAGATGCAACTATCTGTAGCCTCATTATTAGTATTTTCGCTTAATATTTTTGAAATGGAGATCCTAAAGTTAGCTGGGGTCAAGAGAGTAACTCAGACATGAGTTTAAAATAAGAGAATTAAGTCATCATCTTGGTCCCAAGAGAAATAA
>SJXQ01000429.1:222231-238555 GCA_006408695.1 Aepyceros melampus | reverse complement strand
TGGATCTCCTTGCAGTCCAAGGGACTCTCAAGAGTCTTCTCCAACACCACAGTTCAAAAGCATCAATTCTTCTGCGCCCAGCCTTCTTCACAGTCCAACTCTCACATCCATACATGACCACAGGAAAAACCATAGCCTTGACTAGACGGATCTTAGTCGGCAAAGTAATGTCTCTGCTTTTGAATATACTATCTAGGTTGGTCATAACTTTTCTTCCAAGGAGTAAGCGTCTTTTAATTTCATGGCTGCAGTCACCATCTGTAGTGATTTTGGAGCCTAAAAAAATAAAGTCTGACACTGTTTCTACTGTTTCCCCATCTATTTCCCATGAAGTGATGGGGCCAGATGCCATGATCTTCGTTTTCTGAGTGTTGAGCTTTAAGCCAACTTTTTCGCTCTCTGCTTTCACTTTCATCAAGAGGCTTTTTAGCTCCTCTTCACTTTCTGCCATAAGGGTGGTGTCATCTGCATATCTGAGGTTATTGATATTTCTCCCAGCAATCTTGATTCCAGCTTGTGTTTCTTCCAGTCTAACACTTCCAAATTCTTCTGGCTGTATAGTGATTTTCCTTACTTTAACTAAAGTTCTAAGACTACACATTGCCTGGTAGTCTCTTTCTGTCCTACTCTATATAGTATGTAAAATGCATCAAAACTATTTATTTCTTAAAAAAGACACTTCTAATAATGTCCCACATTCAGCCCTATGATTCGTACATTATTACATACATTTTCATTTTAGGTTTTTTTGATTTTGACTGCTATTTATTTATCTTCCCTCAGCTCTCTTAGGGCCTTCCCTGGTGGCTCAGAAATAAAGAATCCACAACTTCAGTCCCTGGGTCTGGAAGATCCCCTAGAGAAAGAAATGGCAACCCACTCCAGCATTATTGTCTGGGAAATCCCATGGACAAAAGGGCCTGGCAGGCTACAGTCCATGGGGTTGCAAAAAGAGTCGGACACAACTTAGTGACTAAATAGTAACAGCAACTCTCTTCCCATCTTATTATGTCTCTTAGCATGCTAAGTTGCTTCAGTTGTGTCCAGCTTTTTGTGATCCTTTGGACTGTAGCCTGCCAAGTTTCTCTGTCCATAGTTTTCTCCAGGCAAGAATACTGGAGTGAGTTTCTATGCTCTCCTCCCAGGGATGATTGAAACCACATCTCTTAACTTCTCCTGCACTGGCATGGGGGTTCTTTACCATCACCGCCACTTGGGAAGCCAAGTTAAGCCACTCTATTAACATACAGCTGGTATTTATTCATTAGTCAAAATTTATATAGTTCATCCCATGTACCATGTACTGGTTTAGAGAATATAAAATCAACAGTGAGCAAAATAGACACTTTCTCTATTTTTATGGTATTTTTCCCTTCAATTCCTGAGCCTATTAAACTAATTTAGTGTTGGGGTCTCAGGGAGTGCTAGTATTGGATAGCGAAATGATAATAAAAAGATTTTTATCTGAGCATTAAAAGAGAAATTTACAGCAAGCATAATCCTTAATGTCCAAGGAGAAATGCAAATATAACTTCATTAACTGTATCTTTCATAACATTATTATTTAAATGGCTTATGACATTTAATTCTGAGCAAAAGGGAAAATCCAAGCTCATTAATAAGTAGCACTTTCCTTTCAGTTGCTTATATGTACCAGAGCAAAAGTTTATCTCTCTTGTACTTTGTAAACATAAAGTAATGAAGAATATTTCTGAAAGACTATGGACTTTCAGAAATGTTAAATCATTATCATAATGCTGTACTGTAGATAAAATTCAGAACTAGAGTAAAGCAAAGCTATCCTTAATAAGAAATGGACACAATAGCAAAAGAACAAGTATATAAAAGTGGCGTTTTCTAAAGAACAACAACAAAAAAGCAAAAACCCCTGGTGCTATGAGCAATTGTGGAACACGTGGAAGCTTGTCGTTAGTCCAAATATAATGTAATCAAGAATATGTTAAACAGAGTTAGGCAGGTTAGAATTTTTATCCAGCTATATACTATGCAGAATTGTATTGCTTAAGGTATTGAAGTCTTAGCATCCTGTTTTAAGACAGGAATTATTATATCTGCCTTATGCAATCTAAAGGGATTCTCTGAGGCTCCAATGCACAAATTTATGTAGAGTACCATGTGCTATAAGAAATACTGCAGTGCACAACATTATTATCAAGTATGTGTGGTTTCTTTGTCATTTATTAAATAGAAAACATGAGCTAAACATTCATATGTTTGAGTTATTTACAATAATAATTGGCTATAACTGGTAAAATTGCTTGCTTTGTAAGCAGATATTTATCTAAAAACATTCTGTGCAATATAAAGGAAGTTTAATAATCCTTTAATTACTGCAGAACAACCATATGGAAATCATGCACCTTACCTCCTGACACATCTTAAAATTTTCCAGGAGCTACTATGTTTCTTTTCTTTTTTTCCTGGTAATATTCCTAATCAGTGTGCCTAGTTAATATGATATTTTCTTTATTGCTTCACTGCAGTTCCATGATTATCACTATAACAAACCTATGTTCTTAATTGTTGGCTATATTTACAAACATTAACTAATGTAGCAAATAAACTAAGAAAATAGACAAGCAAAGAAAATCTCAAAATTAGAATGGAGTAAATCCTCACTGTTAAACAAATAATGTCTTCTGATGTTTTCAGAAGGGGAAGGCAGTCTTTAAAAAGTGTAGCAAAATATGTGGAATAAAGTTTTTCTGTGTGCTGAAGGGTGTTATTTATTAAAAACAAATGTTGATGCTTTAATCATGTCACAGATTTAAGAGCTCTTTGAAATGTAGTGTACATAGTGTAAGTATCATTAAAATTATCATTATTTTTACTAGTAAATATGCTACAGATAAGTAGGAATAATGTACAAGTCTTTTACCCTCACTGACCATTAATTTCTCCATGCCGGCACACTTCCACACAAATTATGACATATACATCATGTCTGAAAAAGCAAATAATTAAGTAATCTAACTAATGTGCATATTATATAAAATTACTCATTGTCTAGGCAGTAGTAATCTACTAGTAGCCATGTAAAGAAAATCTTTATTCCTGTATAACATAAACTGTTGTTAGATAGAAAACTGATCAGACAGATGAATAAGCAAAATGAATAAAAATGTAAAGTAGCTAACACAAAACAATGAAAGGATATGGGGAAGGAAGCTGAGGATAATCAAGCATAGGAGAACAATGTGTTACCTAGAGCAGGCTTTTTCGAAGAGATGGCAGTGAGGAGACAATATAGAAGAAGAATGAGAACAAACCATGTTAACATCTGTGGAAAGAAAATTATACTCAAGGAAAACAGCAAGTGTAAAGCCCTGAGGTAGGAGCTTGCCTGGCTTGTTGGTAGACCAGGAAGTTGGCCACCATGGTTTGATCAGAATGAAGAGGGCAGAGAATTATAGGAGATGAAGTCAAATAAATAATAACAGGAACTTAGAAGACATACTTGCTTACAGATCATGTTAAGGATATTGGCTTTTACTTTTAGAAGATGGGAAGCCGCCAAAGGGTTTTTGGACAAGAAATATGAGAATCTGCCATATTTTAGTAGATTTGCTTTGACTGCTGCATTGCACATAGACTTCAGGGATGGAGAACAAAGGCAACTTAGAAGTCTATTAGAATAACTCAGGAGAGAAATTTTACAAAGGGATTGGAGCGGTTATAGGAGGAGAAAAACAAAAAGAGTATCATGAATTTAAAGCTAAAGTGAAGGAAATGCTTCCAGGAACAGCTGTAATAAACTGTCTCAAATGTTGATGAGCCAAAGAGGGCAAAATATTGGCAATTAGGAGTACCATCATGTAGATCAACTGTGACCTTACCTAGAACAAATAGTTATGCAGAGTCAGTGTTACCAGAAGTCAACTGAATAGATAAAACAATTAGCCACTATTTAGAGACATTATGGCATCCCTGGTGGTGCTAGTGGTAAAGAACACACTTGCCACTGAAGATAGATGTAAGAGACAGTGGTTTGATCCCTGGGTCAGGAAGATCCCCTGGAGGAAGGCATGGCAACCTCAACATTCAAAAAACTAAGATCATGGCATCTGGTCCCATCACTTCATGGCAAATAGATGGGGAAACACTGGAAACAGTGACAGACTTTATATTCTTGGGCTCCAAAATCACTGCAGATGGTGACTGCTCCCTGAAATAAAAAGATGCTTGCTCCTTGGAAGAATGGCCAACCTAGACAGAATATTGAAAAGCAGAGACATTACTGACAAAGGTCCACATAGTCAAAGCTATGGTTTTTCCAGTAATCATGTATGGATGTGACAGTTGGACCATAAAGAAAGCTGAGTGTCGAAGAACTGATGCTTTTGAGCTGTGGTGTTGGAGAAGATTCTTGAGAGTCCCTTCGACTGCAGAGATCCAACCAGTCAATCTTAAATGAAATCAGTCCTAAATATTCACTGGAAGAACGGATGCTGAGGCTGAAACTCCAATACTTTGGCCACCTGATTCAAACAACTGACTTATTGGAAAAGACTCTGATGTTGGGAAGATTGAAGGCAGGAGGAGAAGAGGATGACAGAAGATGAGATGCTTGGATGGCATCACCAACTTGATGGACATGAATATGAGAAAGTTCTGGGAGTTGGTGATGGACAGGGAAGACTGGAATGCTGTAGTCCATGGTGTCTCAAAGAGACACGACTGAGCAACTGAATTGAACTTGAGACATTAGGATTCATCAAAATTTTTAAGTTTTTAATTAAAAATTTTCAATATAGTTTTTAAAACTATAATTTATAGCAGATTTTATATCAAAATAACTAAAATATGATTTTTTCATCTGAAGTAGGTCATAAATTTTGGTTTTTTGAAAAGAAATTTTCAACCTCGATTGTTTTTTTATTTAGATTATCTAATTATAGTATTTAAAAAATATATATATATTTATATAAGATTTGTAACTGATTTTTACCTAAGAACAGTTCAGGACACTTAGGCCTTAATAGCTTTGGTTGATGTCTTCTTTTTGATTCACCTTGGTACTTGATAGGCACATTTGAATGTTCACACATTGATATTCATGGAGTCATTCAATATATATGTGTTTTGCCACAGGAATATTTAAGTTCACAGGCATACTAACAATCTATTATGGCAGAATTTGGACTTGATAGCAACTGAAGGTAAACTCTAGTGCATTGATTGATAGTGTCATCATAACTGTCTTCTCAAAAAAAGAAATATCAGGGTAGTGAGACTGCTGCGTCATATGGTAGTTTTATTCCTAGTTTTTAAATGAATCTTCGTATTGTTCTCCATAGTGGCTGTATCAGTTTACATCCCACCGACAGACCGAGAGGGCTCCCCTTTCTCCACACCCTCCCCAGCGTTTATTGTTTGTAGATTTTTTGATGATGGCCATTCTGAGCAGTGTGAAGTGACATCACTGTAATTCTGATTTGCATTTCTCTAATAAAATCACTGCAGATGGAGATTGCAGCCATGAAATTAAAAGGCACTTACTCCTTGGAAGAGAAGATATGACTAACCTAGATAGCATATTCAAAACAGAGACATTATTTTGCCAACAAATGTCCATGTAGTCAAGGCTATGGTTTTTCCAGTGGTCATGTATGGATGTGAGAGTTGGACTGTGAAGAAGGCTGAGCGCTGAAGAATTGATGCTTTTGAACTGTGGTGTTGGAGAAGACTCTTGAGAGTCCCTTGGAGTGCAAGGAGATCCAACTAGTCCATTCTGAAGGAGATCAGCCCTGGGTGTTCTTTGGAAGGAATGATGCTAAAGCCGAAGCTCCAGTACTTTGGCCACCTCATGCGAAGAGTTGACTCATTGGAAAAGACCTTGATGCTGGGAGGGATTGGGGGCAGGAGAAAAAGGGGACAACAGAGGATGAGATGGCTGGATGGCATCACCGACTTGATGGACGTGAGTTTGAGTGAACTCCGAGAGATGGTCATGGACAGGTAGGCCTGGCGTGCTGTGATTCATAGGGTCACAAAGAGTTGGACACGACTGTTGACTGAACTGAACTGAACTGAATAATGAGTGATGTTGAACATCCTTTCATGTGTTTGTTAGTGATTTGTATGAAGTAAGTCAGAAAGAGAGAAACAAATACTGTATATTAATGCATACATATGGAATCTAGAAAAAATGACTGATGAACCTATATTCAGGGCAGGAATAGAGACAGAGAAGTAGAGAACCATCTTAGGGACACAACAAGAGAAGAAAAGGGTGGGGCAAATTGACAGAGAAGCACTGAAATGCATTCATTACCATGTGTAAAATAGTTAGCTAGTGGGAAGTTGCTGTATAGCACAGGGAGCTCAGCCTGGTGCTCTGCAACAACCTAGATGGATTGGATAAGGGTGGGTTGGCACGAAAGTTCAAGAGGGAGAGGACAGATATATCCTTATGGCTGACTCATATCATTGTATGGCAGAAGCCAACACAACATTGTAAAGCAATTATCTTCCAATTAAAATTAATTTTTAAAAAATATATTAAAAAAGAGTATAGTCACCAACTAATGAAAAATATTTTGGCTTATAAATCTAGGCAAGCTTGATAGTAATTAAGTGGTCCAGGGAAACCACTTAAGTGTGAAATATCTTTCACACTAAGAAAATAAATAATTTGTCATTTTTTATTACAAAAGAAGATGCCCTGAAACACGTGGGACATTGATTTTGATGAAATTAAATTCCATGCTTAAGAGAATGGCTGACTCTTTTTACCTGTTCATCAGTTTTTTTTTATTTTTTAATGCTGCACTAAGCAAAAATTAGTATCCAGAGATTTACAAGGGTCTAATGGTCTAATTTGCTTCCCAGATACTTAGATTATAGCATGTAGAATTAAGTTGCTAGGAACACAAGAAAGCCATTACTTGGAAGAGACTTCTGGAGTTGGGACATCAATGCTGCCTTAACAACTACTAAAAACAAAACTACTATTTGTTACTGAGTTTTAGTTCAAAGGGCTTCATTTTGCAAAGACATCAAGTCATCTGAAAGCCAAGGATAGGTATCATGCCACAAGTACTGTAGAGAAATATTTGAATAGAGAAACCCAATAGAGGCCACTGATGAGGTGGAAATGATGTGCTTTATAACAGCAGAGGGAAACAAAGGAATATAAAGTAGCACGTTACTTCCTTTTTCATGGTGCCAAAAATTGAGATTTCTAGGACTCTCCTGCTTTGTTGTTGTAGTAGCTCTAAACTCTATGATATTTTTCCCTACCCTCCCCCACCCCCCTAAATTCACTGCTGAGAGTTTCAGAATTGAGTATGATATTATTTGAAAATGGAATGATACACCATGATAGAAAAAGTTAAAAGAAAGTCTACCCAATGGACATATAGCTAAACAATGTGGAGGAATGCTTAATAACACCGCCTTAGGGTGGTTTGGATATTTTTGATTTTTGGGCCTTCACCAATGGCCTTGCAGTTCAGTTCAGTTCAGTCGTGTCCGACTCTTTGCAACTCCATGGACTGCAGCACACCAGGCCTCCCTATCCATCACCAACTCCCGGAGTTAACTCAAACTCATGTCCATTGAATTGGTGATGCCATCCAATCATCTCTCCTCTGTCATCCCCTTCTCCTTCCACCTTCAATATTTTCCAGCATCAGGGTCTTTTCAAATGAGTCAGTTCTTCACATTAAGGGGCCAAAGTATTGGAGTTTCAGCTTCAGCATCAATCCTTCCAAGGAATATTCAGGACTGATTTCCTGTAAGATGGACTGGTTAGATCCCCTTGTAGTTCAAGGCACTCTCAAGAGTCTTCTCCAACACCAAAAATGACAGAATGATCTCTGTTCATTTCCAGGTCAATCCATTCAGTATCACAGTAATCCAAGTCTATGCCCCGACCAGTAATGCTGAAGAAGCTGAAGTTGAATGGTTCTATGAAGACCTATTAAGAACTTCTAGAACTAACACCCCAAAAATATGTCCTTTTCATTTTCAGGGCTTGGAAGACAAAAGTAGGAAGTCAAGAAATACCTGGAGTAACAGGTAAATTTGGCCTTGGAGTACAGAATGAAGCAGGGCAAAGGCTAATTGAGTTTTGCCAAGAGAACGCACTGGTCATAGCAAACGCCCTCTTCCAACAACACAGGAGAAGATTCTTAACATGAACATGACTAGATGGTCAATACTGAAATCAGATTCATTATATTATTTGCAGCCAAAGATGGAGAAGCTCTACACAGTCAGCAAAAACAAGACCCAGAGCTGACTGTGGCTCAGATCATGAACCCCTTATTGCCAATTCAGACTTAAATTGAAGAAAGTAGGGAAAACCACTAGACCATTCAAGTATGACCTAAATCAAATCCCTTAGGATTATACAGTGGAAGTGAGAAAAAGATTCATGGGACTAGATCTGATAGTGCCTGAAGAACTATGGATGGAGGTTCATGACATTGTACAGGAGGCAGCGATCAAGACCATCCCCAAGAGAAAGAAATGCAAAAAGGGGAAATGGTTGTCGGAGGAGGCCTTAAAAATAGCTGTAAAAAGAAGAGAAGTGAAAAGCAAAGGAGAAAAGGGAATATATACCCACTTGAATGCAGAGTTCCAAAGAACAGCAAGGCCTTGCGGAGACTGAGACAAATGAGTTCTACATATTTGAAGAACTAGAAAATATACCTCTATGGACTATACAGAGAGTCTCTGAGGATTTAGAGAAATAATTGGAGTGAGTCATACAGATGTGTACTGAAAGACCCAGATGCTGACTCAGAAGGTGATTTGAATGCTAAGGCACATTCCCCAGTCAGATTCCTAGAAGCAGCCATCTAAGTTTATGAAGTGAGTAGGTCTGTGAGCTTCCTGGCCGTGCAGAGGTGTACGAATGATGATATATTCCTGTCACATGTAATAAAGCCTCAAATGTAGGGTAAAAGTACACCCAGTGCCAATGGAAAAGAAGTTAACCTGACTTGAGACAGTACTTCATCAAAAAAAATATACAGATGGCAAATAAGCATAGGGAACCATGTTCAAGATAATTATCCCTTAAGTAAATGCAAATTAAAACCAAGAAGAGATATCACTATACAACTACTAGAAAAGCTAAAATGAAAAATGCTGACAAAATGCTGACAAGGATACTGAACTAATGGGCCCCTATGTTGCTGGTAGGAATACAAAATGGTACAAGCACTCAGTAAAAGAGATTGGAACTTTAACAAGTTAAGCTTATAGGTACTACACCACACAACAATCCCAATTCCAGGTATTTGTCCTATATAAATGAAAACTTTTGTTTATACACACCTGTACACAATTATTAATAGCAGCTCTATTTGTAATTACCAAAGATTGAGAATGATCCAGATGTCACTGAAGGGTGAATGGATAAACAAACAGTAAAATATCCACATAATGGAATGCTTCTTAGAACTTGAACAAATGATTCCTACAGAAAACGTCTTGGATGATTTTCAAAAGCAATATGCTGAGTGAGTGATGCTAGTATCGAAAGGTTACATACTATACAATCCTACTAATATGATATTCTGGAAAAGACAAGGCTATAATGTTTGTTGCCAGGGGTAATATAATGATTCTGTGACCTGATGATAGTGATGTTGGCTTCACGAAATCTCTATACTTGTATTAAACTCATATACCTTGCCCACCAAAGCAGATTCAGTTTTGTTTCCAAATCATATTAATCCCAGTAATCTTCTGAGCATTACTGTTGCTGAAACGGCCTCTGATCACTAGCGCTGAATAGAAATGTGGAGAGAGAGAGATTTGGGTGATGTAGAAAAGTGTAGCTTTTATTGCTTTACCAGACAAAGGGGCTCATGCCCTCAGGACTGTCTGACCTACCCTGTGGGTGTAGCAAGGAATTTTATACTGTTCAAGGAGCAGGGTGTGATGAGCTCATGGCCGATTCTTGGATTGGTTGGCACCAAGGTGAGGTTTCCAGCATAATCTGTCTTCTGGTTTCAACTAGTCTAGGGTCTGTGTTCTTGGGGTCAGGAGTTTTCATCCGGAGGAGGGTCTGCTTCTTGTAAAAACAGCTTAGGAATGTGTGTCAGGCCTTTAACTATATCTTTCAGGGAACTGTGAGTTTGGTGATTCTGCTATGTGCAGATTCATAGTCTAAATTGTTACTAGTTCCCAAGCCCAACAGCTATTCCTTGTCTCTACATCTTCACATTTCCCAAATATTAACCCTGGCAAATATTTTGTAACATTCTCCTTTCTAACATAATCTTCTTCAATTAATATAATGACCTCTCATAAGATAGTTTGTCTAGTCCCTCACCACCCTGATTATCCTAACCTTGAACGTTCTAGTTTATCAGTGTTGCTTCATTGTTTGCTGTACATGTGCTGTGTGTGCTTGGTCAGTCAGCCGGCTCTGACTCTGCGACCCCGTGGACGGTCATCTGCCAGGCTCCTCTTGTCAATTGAACTCTCCAGGCAAGAGTACTGGAGTGGGTTGCCATGCCCTCCTCCAGGAGATCTTCCCAACCTAGGGATCAAATTCAGGTCTCCCGCAATGCAGGCAGGTTCTTTATTGTCTGAGCCACCAGGGAAGACCATGAATACTGAAGTGGGTAGTCTGTCCCTTCTCCAGGGGATCTTCCTGACCCAGGAGTCAAACTGCGGTCTCCTGTATTGCAGGAGATTCTTTACCAGCTGAGCTACCAGGGAAGCCCTAATATATAGCTTTATCTAAACCTAATTCAGCATAATCATCACTTTTATTGTACTTCTGTTAATTAATACGGCCTAGAAGTTTATTTGCATTTCTCATACTGTGGCCTTTTGTTGCACCTAATTTGCTCAGCCTTTTTTATTTTTAAAAAATTAACTTATTTATTTTACTTTACAATATTATATTGGTTTTGCCATACATTGACTTGAATCGGCCATGAGTGTACCTGTATTATTCCCCATCCTGAAATGCCCTCCCACCTCCCTTCCCATCCCATGCTCAGTCTTCATGAATAAGATTATTTGAATAGGCTTTATTATAGCCTATTCAAAACTTATATACTATGCTTCTGAAAATATATGAATGATTCTTAATTATATGATAAATTCATATAAACAATTAATTGGTTTATGTGTGCTAGAATATGACTCCTATGGTTTGTTTAAATTTCAGAGCTATGAGTTTTTCTCATAAAATTTTTAGCATCTTTAAAAAGTAAATGTTCTCCTTCACTTGAATCAGAATCTGATCATCATTCAGTAATGCTTATTCTAATACCTGCCTTTGGAACAATATAGAATAATTCTACTTTTCCATAACACTAGCCATTAAATGTTTCAGAACAACTTTCAGGACATAGTCATTAAGAATATAAATCATTAAACATAAATTATTATAATTTTATAAATTATTATGTTAAAACTTACTAAGATAAGGATCTTAGTTTATCTACTTGCCTCAGAAAATTCATGCTTTTCATAGTATTGTATTTGGATTTCATACCTTTTTATGTGTGTTTATGCTTATACTTATTTAGAGTTGACCAAATAAATAATCTGACTTCATAATGACTGAATTAGAATTTGAGATAATTTTATGTTCCTATTTTGCTTAATACAGCTGTAAATACCTGTTATTTTTAATGTATCATCTTCTAAATATTAGCCTCTTTCTGTTCATTATCGTCTGTAGTTTCTCTAATACAACAAATCTTAAATATTACAGACCAGTGACCACTGGTATAGTAGGCATAGTGTTTTGTGTTTTTTTTTTTTTGACTCATAGCTAAACAGAATACATTTATAGATATTAAAGATTAATAATGCCTCTAAAAAATGAGCTACAAATGGTATGTCATCAGAAACTTTTGTTTGAGAAATAAACATGCATGAATAATTCCATTTTAGCTAGTCAACTTTAATTAAAATGAGTCTTCTCTCAAGCTAATTTTTATCATGTTTGCTAAGTAAATGGCAGCATATTTAGCTGCAATTTGGATTACTAATAAATTGATAACATTCTCCTCTATAATTGAGGTTTGGATTATCTAGTAACTGTTACCTAAATAAATTAATAGTCTTAATTTGTTAAGTGGACTTAGAATGGAGGCATTATTAACATATCTTGGCAGGGGGATTTAGATAAATTTACAACAGCTTTAGAAAATTAAAAGAAAATAAAATCTACCTATAATTAAGAAGTAAAAAACAACAAAAATATGTTAAAGCATAAATACCTTGCTTACATTGATAGGAGTACATAAACTTTATGGTCTAGTAGAATAGTTGATTTTGTTGGAATGATGAAAATGCAATGGTAGGTTAAATTCCTGTGAGAAAACACACTCCTCTGGACAATCAATCATTTCATTATATCAGTCACCACTTCTGATTCCTGAAACACACACACATATATCTCACAACAATCAAATTGAAGGTTACAATAGAGTATGTATAAAAATGGAAATCAAAACATCCTACCTAGTGAAATATATCCATGCAATCCAGACTATTGAAATCCTCTGAAATGTAAACAAACTGTATGGTCTGAATGTTTGTTTCTTCACCCAAATTCATACATTGAAGCCTTAACCCCAGAAGATTATGGGATTAGGAGGGGTATTATTCATATATGGGATAATGTTCTTACAAAAGAGACCACATGGAGATCTCTGGCCCTTTCCCACATGTGAGGACACAGTGCGAAGGAACCTCCCGTGAACCAGGAAAAAGCCCTTACCAGACAATACCATGCTGGTGCCGTGACCTTGGGCTCCTCAGCCTCCAGAAGAGGAAGATGTAAATTTCCATGGCATTTTGTTATGATGGTCCCAAACAGACTAAGAAATATGCCCTCTGTGAGTCTAGATAATGAAGTTTATTCTAGTCACATAGCAGAATAAAAAATAACATTAGAATGTGAAGAATTAACATCTATTGAAAATTTAATATTATTTCAAAACAATACTTTCCTAACTTTTTATTCTGAATTGTTAAGAATGTATGTGTCTGTGTATACATAAATTGTGTTAAAATATATCCCCTGAAATCATAGTAGACCTTCTGTGTTAAAGTAACTAGCAGATATCTTTCAAAGTTCACATGTTGTGTAGATATTATAAAAAAAAAAAATGCCAGTTACTTACCAAAATTTGAAAATGCAAGGTGAACTTTTGCCTTTATGTAGTCAGCATAGCTGGCTTCTAACCTGGATTTATTAATAGCCTTAAGGATTTGGATAAATTATTTAATCTAAAAGACCAGATTTCACACTATAAATTTAAGATGTTTCAGTAATTTTTGCAGTACCTTGCAACTCTAAAATCCTCCATTTTATAGTATATTACTTATGTGATGGTTAACTGTCTTAATTTAATCCATGAACTGAAAATCACTGTTCTTAAAATTCCTTATTGACTATATTCTTAGATATTGATTATATTTTAGATACAAAGATAAGAACTCTTAAAATTTACCATAAATGATTCCTCAAATATTTTATTATGATGAATCAAAGAGCTTATTCAAGGGATTAGATCTGGTAGACAGAGTGCCTGAGGAACTATGGATAGAGGTTCGTGACACTGTACAGGAAGCAGTGATCTAGACCAGACCCAAGAAAAAGAAATGAAAAAAAAAAAGCAAAATTGTTGTTTGAGGAGGGCTTACAAATATGTGTGATAAGAAGAGAATCGAAAGGCAAAGGAGAAAAGGAAAGATATAACCATTTGAATACAGAGATCAAAAGAATAGCAAGGACAGATAAGAGAGACTTCCTCCGAGATCAATGCAAAAAAAAAAAAAAGGAAAACAATAGAATGGGAAACACTAGAGTTCTCTTCAAGAAAATTAGAGATACCAAGGGAACATTTCATGCACCGATGGGCTCAATAAAGGACAGAAATGGTATGGACCTGATAGAAGCAGAACATTTTCAGAACAGAAGGCAAGAATACACAGAAGAATTACACAAAAAAAGATCTTCATGGATCAGATAATCATGATGGTGTTATCACTTACCTAGTACCAGACATCCTGGAATGTGAAGTCAAGTGGGCCTTATGAAGGATCACTCCAAACAAAGCTAGTGGAGGTGATGGAATTCCAGCTGAGCTATTTCAAATCCTCAAAGATGATGCTGTGAAAGTGCTGCACTCAATATGCCAGCAAGTTTGGAAAACACAGCAGTGGCTATAGGACTGGAAAAGGTCAGTTTTCATTCCAATGAAAGGCATCCCAAAGAATGCCTTTCTTTCCATCTAAAGAAAGTCAATGCCAAAGAATGTTCAAACTACCGCACAGTTGCACTCATCTCACATGCTAGTAAAGTAAAATTCCAGATGTTCACATTGGATTTAGAAAAGGCAGAAGAACCAGAGATCAAATTGCCAACATCTGTTGGATCATCGAAAAAGTGAGAGAGTTCCAGAAAAACATCTCCTTCTCCTTTACCGACTATGCCAAGGCCTTTGACTTTGTGGATCACAACATACTGTGGAAAAATCTTCAAGAGATGGGGGTTCCAGAAAACCCAACTTACCTCCTGTCAGAAATCTGTATGCAGGTCAAGAAGCAACAGTTGGAACTGGAATGGAACAACAAATTGGTTCCATAGTAAAGTAAAATTCCAGATGTTCACATTGGATTTAGAAAAGGCAGAAGAACCAGAGATCAAATTGCCAACATCTGTTGGATCATCGAAAAAGTGAGAGAGTTCCAGAAAAACATCTCCTTCTCCTTTACCGACTATGCCAAGGCCTTTGACTTTGTGGATCACAACATACTGTGGAAAAATCTTCAAGAGATGGGGGTTCCAGAAAACCCAACTTACCTCCTGTCAGAAATCTGTATGCAGGTCAAGAAGCAACAGTTGGAACTGGAATGGAACAACAAATTGGTTCCAAATTGGGAAAGGAATATGTCAAGGCTGTATATTGTCACTCTGCTTATTTAACTAAGAGTACATCATTAGAAACGCCAGGCTCAATGAAGTACAAGCTGGAATCAAAATTGCCAGGAGAAATATCAATAACTTCAGATATGCAGATGAAACCCCACTTCTGGCAGAAAGAGAAGAAGAACTAAGGAGCCTCTTGATGAAAGTGAAAGAGGAGAGTGAAAAATTTGGCTTTAAAATCAGCATTCAGAAAACTAAGATCATGGCATCTGGTCCCATATCTTCATGGCATATAGATGGGGAAACAATGGAAATAGTGAGAGACTTTATTTTTTCTGGGCTCCAAAATCATTGCAGATGGTGATTGCAGCCATGAAATTAAAAGAAAAGTTATGACTAACCCAGACAGCATATTAAAAACTAGAGGCATTACTTTGCAAACAAAGGCCTGTCTAGTCAAAGCTATGGTTTTTCCAGTAGTCATGTATGAGTGTGAGATTTGGACTATAAAGAAAGCTGAGCACTGAAAGAATTGATGCTTTTGAACTGTGGTGTTGGTAAAGACTCTTTAGAGTCCCTTGGACTGCAAGGAGGTCTAACCAGTCCATCCTAAAGGAAATCAGTCTTGAATATTCATTGTATGGACTGATGTTGAAGCTGAAACTCCAATACTTTGGCTGCCTGATGCGAAGAACTGATTCATTTGAAAAGGCCCTGATTCTGGAAAAGATTGAGGGCAGGAGGAGAAGGGGACAACAGAGGATGAGATGGTTGGATGGCATCACCGACTCTGTGGGCATGAGTTTTCATAAACTCTGGGAGTTGATGATGTACAGGTAATCCTGGTGTGCTGTAGTCCATGGCATCACAAAGAGTCAGACGTGACTGAGCGACTGAACTGAACTGAAAGGGAGATAACTCAAATTTTCTCAAATTCTTTAGAAAGATCGCATATGTAAAATTCAAGTATTTTCTTTTATTTGAAACTCTTTCTTAATCCATTGATTCTTATGCTCACTTAATGTCTTCTAGGAATTGTAAGGTTAAAAAAAAAAAAAAAAGTGAGAATTTTACTTCTTCTTTTCCAATTTGGATTCCTTTTATTTATTTTCTGCTCTGATTGCTGTGGCCAAAACTTTCAAAACTATGTTGAATAGTAGTGGTGAAAGTGGGCACCCTTGTCTTGTTCCTGACTTTAAGGGAAATGCTTTTGATTTTTCACCGTTGAGGACAATGTTTGCTGTGGGTTTGTCATATATAACTTTTATTATGTTGAAGTATGTTCCTTTTATTCCTGCTTTCTGGAGAGTTTTTATCATAAATGGATGTTGAATTTTGTCAAAGGCTTTCTCTGCATCTATTGAGATAATCATATGGTTTTTATTTTTCAGTTTGTTAATGTGGTGTATTACATTGATTGATTTGCGGATATTGAAGAAT
>SJXQ01000429.1:188318-222211 GCA_006408695.1 Aepyceros melampus | reverse complement strand
GTTGAATTTTGTCAAAGGCTTTCTCTGCATCTATTGAGATAATCATATGGCTTTTATTTTTCAGTTTGTTAATATGGTGTATTACATTGATTGATTTGCGGATATTGAAGAATACTTGCATCCTGGGATAAAGCCCATTTGGTCATGGTGTATGATCTTTTTAATGTTTTGTTGGATTCTGATTGCTAGAATTTTGTTAAGGATTTTTGCATCTATGTTCATCAGTGATATTGGCCTTAGTTTTATTTTTTTGTGAAGTGTATGAAGGAAAACTGATAGGGAGGGCTAGGCCTATGATTTGGATTCTTTACAGCAGGAAAATACTTACAGTGCAAGATTCTGTTATGTTAGCATGTTGGTTCCACCAGTGCAAATTAATTACACTGGATAAGTAATAAAATTATCCTCAAACATCATCTTTTCCTGAACAAATATTTAGGTGATAAATAATATGATGCTGTGGATTTTAAAATTGATTTTTAATGTTAATTTTTCTTGTTATTATTTCAAAATGCATGTTGAAAATAAAGTCTCTACTATCTTCATACATTATTAATGAATAAGATTGCTACAATTTTTCATTTAAAATGCTGTAAAAATTCTTCACCAAGTATGCCCTTATGTTATTAATTAGTGTTTTATTTGTAACATATTTTGTTATTAATTTATAGTAGACTCAGTTGCATAAACATTGTATTTAACATTTTAGATGTTTCTGATTTTTTAATAAATGATATATCATCTTCCATAAAACTTACATCACTTTATTTTACTCTTAGAATAATTTTTAGGGTTGGAGTTACTTGTATAAAAAATATAGTCATTTTTATGACTCTAAAAATATTTGCTAAATATTTCCCAATTAGATAATATGAATGAAGCTGTTTCATTGCAATTTAGAAGACATTGTTTTTAAAAACCTGACTTAGAAACCTATATTATTCTAATGATAGATTCTTCAGTGTGCTTTGTATGTATAAACACTATTTTAAAAAAAATAAAGCTTATATCGATAAAAAAACAAAAGCCTCTTTGTTAAAACAGAGTCCAGTAATTCACAAAGAATACCAAATACAAAACCTAAATTCTAGAACTTTGGTATAGAACACAACCTCATTAAACACTAATATCTTTCATAGTATTTTTGGCTATAAAATACTAAATTTTAATAAGAAATAGTCTTTCATTTAATAACTTTTTTTATCTTCTTATTCCTAAACATACAGAAATAATAATTATGTTATTCCAAAATTACATTTGTATTATACTATGTTTGTAATATTGAGCCGAATATTCTTACTCCTCCAAATAATTAATTTTTTTGAAAGAAAAAATCCTGCTCCCTGGAGCATAGCCAGTTAAAGCTGTCATTTGTTTATATTTTCTGTGCTATTATTTTACTGAATAAAATTTATGATATTAGAGCTCAGAAACCTAACAATTTAGAAAATATTATTTAATCTCAATATTTTTTCTTAATCAATATGCTTGATAGATCAATTATTTACATATTGACTTTTTACTAGCAAATTAGCAATTGCTATTAATATATGAAGTAATAAAAATATTAAATAGTAAATGTTTGAACTCTTGTCCTCTATCCTTCGACTGTCAGTTTGGAAAGAAATTTCAGTTATATATTTTTGAAAAGAACACTTAAATGAGCCTATATGCAATTCAGTGTATTCATAATTTGGTCTCCATTTTTTAAATATCTTATTGAAGTGCTTAAGTATTATTTTGCCTCCCCTTTCTTTCCTCTGATCCATTTTGTTTACAACGTTCATTTTAGTACATTAGAGTAGACTTGACAGCGGTTTATTTCTTATTTGTCAAATGTACAAAGAAAGCACACAAAAGTAAGTTAAGATTTCCTTTGCTTTGTTAAATATTTTTGGCAGACATTTTATGTTAACAATAGCCATCTCTCCTTAGTGCTTGGAAATAGAATCTTGATTCAGTTTAATATGGCAAAATGCAGGCCAATCATAGTAATAACACCCTGATTTCTCACTTTCCCTATAGAAAAGGTGAATTGGAGGCATGGTTTTGCCCAGTGAGAACCGGTGAGAGAAGGAGCCATCAGGAAAATCTTTCACTTTTCTTAGAAAAAAGGTAAGGTGCACTAGCATCCTTCTCTGTGTTTACTTCTCTGGCCAGCTGTGATTGTACAGTTACTCGAGCTCTAGGAGACAACTTGCAGTCTTGGAGGAAAGGCCAAGATAATCACAGGCGCATTAGCCTGTGCTTAGCTTGCAACATCCTACTTACGTAAGAGAAACATACCATGTTCTTTTTTTTTTTTTTTTGGTTCATTCTTGATAACATGCACAAAGAGGAACACATTCTATTATATGAAGCAGAAGAACCTGACTGACTTAAAACAAACATTTGTCTTCACACGGCCAAAAATCTTTTAAAGTAAGAGAGCTGCTGCTTTTTATTCAGCTTCAAAAGTGCCACCAGGACCCGAGTATTTTACTCTTCTTCCAGTGGCCAATCTACCAGCCTTAGTGGGATAACTTTCTGATGCTTTACACCTCTCAGGTGCAAAGCCCTTGCTCTAGTTTCAAGCATCGTGTCTCTTTTTAAGGCAGGAAGAGGGAAGGCAGGTATGGGCACCCGTTGTCATCTTCTTAATTAAAATGAAGATAAGAGTTCTGCTTGCCACTTTTTCATATGCCTTACTGGCTAGAAGTTGGTTATGTAGACAGCTGTAGCAAAAAGGAGTCTGGGAAAGTAGTTGTTTAGTTGGAAACTTTGAATACAGTCAAAAGAATACAATAAAAAAGGAGGTGGGGGGAAATATCCATGAAAATGGGACAGGAGTGGGTAATATTAAACACTACACCAACAGCTTTTTACCAAAAGCATCTTTTACTTTCTGATTGTATCAACTACCCAAATGTTCGTTATAGACCTAATTTTATGGCATGTTTTTCCTATCTTTCCAATCCTCTTTAACTATTTCTCAACTTTTTTCTCCTGGAAAACTCAGGAGTGTAATTCTAAAGGTCTTATTTAATTTTTATTATTCTCTGTATCTCATTTAAGGCTTTACTAGAACAACCTCCACTTTAGGCTGCTTCTTACCTCAATTTCAAATCTTCAATCCCATGCCAATTTTTTTTTTTAATAATAACCTCATGAGAAGAGATGCTGCAATGTATACATATGTATGCACGTATGCGAAGTCACTTTAGTCATGTGCAATGGTCGTGTGTGACTCTTTGCGACCCTATGGACTGTACCCTCTAGGCTCCTCTATCCATGGGATTCTCCAGGCTTGTATACTGAAGTGGGAAGCCATGTCCTCCTCCTCCAGGGAATCTTCCTGACCCAGGGATCAAACCCACATCTTCTACTTCTTCTGCATTGGCAGGCAGTTCTATACGACCTGTGCCACCTTGGAAACCCATATACATACATATATATATGCACACGTATATGTCTATATGCATATGTATATGCATTATATAAATAAATTTTTCCCTAAATAAAAAAACTAGAATGTATTTGAATATACTAGAAATATATAAAGTCTAGTGAAAGAAAATATTAAAATGAGATATATACTTTAAAAAAAAAACCCTAACAAAAGTGTGAATTTTATTATGTTGAAAATGTCAAAATTAGCAGAACAGTGATTATTTCAGAATACATAAATATAGAAGAAAAAGAAAATAATTGATTTCACAAATTCTGTAAAAATACTACTTTTTGTATGGGTGAGAACATTAATGGAACTATTCAGAGAAGAAGAAAATCACAAATAAATGGGGATTTTTAAATATATTTACTTAGATTTTGAAAAATTCAAATTTAAA
Source organism: Aepyceros melampus (assembly GCA_006408695.1). NCBI lineage: Eukaryota > Metazoa > Chordata > Mammalia > Artiodactyla > Bovidae > Aepyceros > Aepyceros melampus. Next base: position 218,384 of record SJXQ01000429.1, on the reverse strand, counting down.
CTCTCTAAATATAATAAATATTTCTTAATTAGATGTTTAGCAGCATTTTGATTTTCTAACAATTCAACAATGGCAACAAGAAAAATATATTTTCAAAGATAGGTTTTATTTTTTTCTATCCAGAAGACATTTTGAAAATGAATGAATGAGTAATATTTTATCTTACTTAAATCATTTATTAAGAAAAAATAATTAATATGAGACCAGGCCAAATAGTCAATTAGCCAATTATGCTAAATCATTATTTGTGCATTCTAAGTAATTTTAAAATGAATATTTATGGAGAATAGTAATACAAAGATATTGGAGCCTACTCAAGAGGTGAACTGAAATTTCTTTCATTGCTGAGTCCTCACAATTATCTGACTGTTCTACCCCTGAGTTGTATAATATTAATAACTTACCATAACTCAAAATTAATATGTTATTCATACTCTCTTTAAACGAATTAAATCAGTGGACTAAAGTGACAGTTTTTCCCAAAGTGAGAGATACATAAGCATAGCTCAAAATAGTGACCAACTTTTATAATAACTAGGTGGTTCAGACAGTAAAGAAACTGCCTGCAATGCTGGAGACCTGGTTTCAATCCCTGGGTAAGGAAGATCCCCTGGAGAGGACACTCCAGTATTACTGCCATGAGAATTCCATGAACAGAGGAGCCTAGTGGGCTACAGTCCATGGAGTTGCATTGAATCAGACATGACTGAGTGACTATCACACACACATTAATCCAAACATATTGTATTAATATTTCTTGAACTCATTCTATCAAATTTACCTGAATCATTCTGACTTCTCAGTGATATCTAGAGATCCAAGGGATACTTCTGAACTTAACCAGAATAACTGCATACATTTGGAAGAAATTATGTCCCATGAATCATATTTTTCACAGCTATTACTATAGGAAGTAAAAACTGTGTGTTTGACAGAAAGGTTAAATTATGGGCTGAGTTGGATTCCCCCAAAATTCAATTGTGACTATATTTATAGATAACAGTTCACTTCAGTTCAGTAGCTCAGTCATGTCCAACTGTTTGCTACCCCATGGATTAAAGCATACCAGACTTCTCTGTCCATCACCAACTCCTAGAGCTTGCTTAAACTCATATCCATCACGTTGGTGATACCATCCAACCATCTCATCCTCTGTCATCCCCTTCTCCTCCTGCCTTCAGTCTTTCCCAGCATCAGGGTCTTTTCCAATGAATCAGTTCTTCACATCAGGTGGCCAAAGTATTGGAATTTCAGCTTCAGCATTAGTCCTTCCAACGAATATTCTGGACTGATTTCTTTTAGGATTGACTGGTTTGATCTCCATGCAGTCCAACAGACTCTCAAGATTCTTCAAAACCATCAGTTCTTCAGCATTCAGCTTTCTTTATGGACCAACTGTCCAAACCATACATGACTACTGGCAAAACCGTAGCCTTGACTAAATGGACCTTTGTCAGCAAAGTAATGCTCTGCTTTTTAATATGCTGTTTAGGTTGGTCATAGCTTTTCTTCCAAGGAGTACACATCTTTTAATTTCATGGCTTCAGTCACCATTTTTTTGGAACCCCAAAAAATAAAGTCTGTCACTGTTTCCATTGTTTCCCCATCTATTCGCCATGAAGTAATGGGGCTAGATGCCATGATCTTAGTTTTTTGAAGTTGAGTTTTAAGCCAGCTTTTTCACTATCCACTTTCACTTTCATCAAGAGGCTCCTTAATTTTTTGTTTTCTAAGTGTGATATCATCTGTGTATCTGAGTTTATTGATATTTGTGATTCCGGCTTGTGCTTTATCCAGCCTTACATTTCCCATAATGTACTCTACATAAAAGTTAAACAAGCAGGGTGACAATATACAGCCTTGACGTACTTCTTTCCCAGTTAGGAACCAGTCCATTGTTCAGTGTCAGGTTCTAACTGTTGCTTCCTGCCCTGCATACAGATATCTCAAGAGGCAGGTCAGGTGGTCTGATATTCCCATCTCTTGAAGATTTTTCCACAGTCTTTGTGATCCACACACTCAAAAGACATTGGGATTGTCAATAAAGCAGAAGTAGATGTTTTTCTGGAACTCTCTTGCTTTTTGATGATCCAGCAGATGTTTGCAATTTGATCTCTGGTTCCTCTGCCTTTTCTAAATCCAGCTTGAACATTTGGAAGTTCTTGTTTCATGTACTGTTGAAGCCTTGCTTGGAGAATTTTGAGCATTATTTTGCTAGTGTGTGAGATGAGTGCAATCTTGTAGTCATTTCAACGTTCTTTGGCATTGCCTTTCTTTGGGATTGGAATGAAAACTGAACTTTTCCAGTCCTGTGGCCACTGCTGAATTTTCCAAATTTGCTGGCATGTTGAGTGCAGCACTTTTACAGCATCATCTTTTAGGACTTGAAATAGCTCAACTGGAATTCCTCACATCCACTAGCGTTCTTTGTAATTATGTTTCCTAAGGCCCACTTGATTTAGGACTCCAAGAATGTCTGGTTCTAGAAAAGTGTCAGACTTTATTTTTCTGGGCTCCAAAATCACTGCAGATGGTGACTGCAGCCATGAAATTAAAAGGCGCTTACTCCTTGGAAGAAAAGTTATGACCAACCTAGATAGTATATTCAAAAGCAGAGACATTGCTTTGCCGACTAAGGTCCGTCTAGTCAAGACTATGGTTTTTCCTGTGGTCATGTATGGATGTGAGAGTTGGACTGTGAAGAAGGCTGAGCGCAGAAGAATTGATGCTTTTGAACTGTGGTGCTGGAGAAGACTCTTGAGAGTCCCTTGGACTGCAAGGAGATCCAGACTGTCCATTCTGAAGGAGATCAACCCTGGGATTTCTTTGGAAGGAATGATGCTAAAACTGAAGCTCCAGTACTTTGGCCACCTTATGTGAAGAGCTGACTCATTGGAAAAGACCCTGGTGCTGGGAGGGATTGGGGACAGGAGAAGAAGGGGACGACCGAGGAGGAGATGGCTGGATGGCATCACGGACTCAATGGACGTGAGTCTGAGTGAACTCCAGGAGTTGGTGATGGACAGGGAGGCCTGGCGTACTGCGATTCATGGGGTCGCAAAGAGTCGGACAGGACTGAGCGACTGAACTGAGGTGAGTGATCACACCATCATGGTTATCTGCATCATTAAAATCTTTTTTGTACAGTTCTTCTTGCCACCTCTTCTTAATATCTTCTGCTTCTGTTAGGTCCATAAATTTCTGTCTTTTATTGGGCTCATATTTTCCTGAAATGTTCCCTTGGCATCTCAGATTTTCTAGAAGAGATCTCTAGTATTTCCCATTCTATTGTTTTCCTGTATTTCTTTGCATTGATCACCGAGTAAGGTTTTCTTATCTCTCCTTGCTATTCTTTGGAACTCAGCATTCAGATGGGTATATGTTTCTTTTTCTCCTTTGCCTTTAGCATCTCTTCTTTTCTCAGCTGTTTGTAAGGCCTCCTCAGCAACCATTTTGCCTTTTTACATTTCTTCTTCTTGGGGATGATCTTGATCACTGCCTCCTGTACAGTTACGAACCTTTGTCTGTAGTTCTTCAGGCACTTTTTCTATCAGATCTAATCTCTTGAGTCTATTTGTCACTTCTACTGTATAATTGTAAAGGATTTGATTTATGTCACACTTGATCGATTTTGGTAACTAACTGTAGCTCAGATCATGAACTCCTTAATGCAAAATTCAGGCTTAAATTAAAGAAAGTAGGGAAAACCATCAGATTATTCAGGTATTTACAGATATAAATCTCTCCAAAGAGATGATAAGGTTTCACTGGTGGCTCAATGTTAAAGAATCCACTTGCCAATGCAGAAGACACAGGTTCAGTCCCTGGGTTGGGAAGATCCCCTGGAGAAGGCAGGTAACCCATTACACTATTCTTGCCTGCGAAATCCCACAGACAGAGGACCTGGTGGGCTACAGTCCATGGGCTGCAAAAGAGTAGAATAGAACTTGGTGACAACAAAACAACAAAGAGACGATAAGGTTAAAATGAGGTCATGAAGTGGACCTGATCCCATATCACTGGTGTCCTAATAAGACTAGAAACTTAGCACACAAACGTGTACGGAGGGAAGACCATGTGAAGACTCAGGGAGAAGACAGCCACCTCAACACGAGGAAGAATTGTCTTTGAAGAACTCAGCACTGCTGCCTGCTTGATCTGGGACTTCTAGCTTCCAGAATTGCAAGAAATTAAGCTTCTGTTATCAGTATTTCTGCCACCCAGTCTGCAGTAAATTTTTGTTACAACAGCCCTAAAAAGCTAATACAGATTGCAAACAAGGCATTTTGATAAATCAAGTAAAAAGATAATTGGCATGTTAGTAATAAACTCTTCTGCCCTAGATTCATTTCTGTCCTTGATATAAATCTGCTAAAATGAAATTGTCAGCTTGGAGTTATCAATTCTAGGCCCAATTTTTACATAAAATTCTAATTCACATTAATTGTTTGTTAAAGGAACATACACATAAAATATACAGCAATTATGCAAGACATGAACATTCTTTGGCCTTAAGTTCCAATTTTCAGATCATATATACTTCTGAAAATTTCTTTCCAGTCTTTATATTTGCATGTTATCAACTTCTTTTATATCATCTTTTAGGTCATTCTGTATTTTCATGTAGAGATTGTCTTATTGAAAGTGACACTTTACCATCTGTGGAAAAATACAGTTACTATTTCTAAAATTCATAATTTGATGTTTATAAAATAAAAATACCATTTTTCTTTTAAATTTTAATATATTTATGAGTAAAATACATTTTATTTTTTAAATACTAAGGGAAGATGAAGAATCAAAAGGCAAATGGCATACAAACTATAATAAGACTGAAGATAATAGCAGCACTAGTTATTATATAGAAGAAGGGAAATCATAGAAGCATAAAATCATTGAATCACATGAATTCTAGTCTATAACTTTTCTAACTTCCTGAATCCCATTTGATATTATTTTATCCTCCAGTTCAGGAGATATTGGTGAAACAAAGCCTTTGTAAAAGCCTGGAGTTTTAAAGTCATGTTGCTGAAGCACAGGTTATGCATGCATTAAATTAATTTAATTTTTTACTTGTTTTCCCATAAATAAATTTCTGCTCCAGGAACACTAGTCAGTCCCCTGTCTATAGAATTCTATACATATTGCCAACACAACACTTCATCTAAATCAGAACACTCCCCACTTGCTCTGTCATCTGCGTAAATCCTACTTAACCTTCGAGGCTCTGCTAAATTCTTGTTTCTTCCAGAACCTACCCCAGATGGTATGGAGAACATGTAAAGTTTTCACTCCTCTGACCATCCAGCCTCCAGAGTTTCCAATGCATAAAGTAGTGCCAGATGGCTTCATTTGTCATGGAACTTCACCCATGAGCTTTTAAGTAGTCCTGGGAGAGATGAAAAATGTCTTTTAAAGAATACATTTTGTGATACCTCAGAGTGATGTCAGCAAAACGAAGAGGTAGACAGCTCCGAGCTCTCATCCATTCACAGAAACACTGAAAAACAAATGTAAACCGTCAAAACAAGCTTTGTCAAAACTCTGGGAAATAGTAAAGGGTGTTTTTACTGCTTTTACCACACCAAGTCCCTGGTGCAGCAGCGATCTTAAAGGGGCAGCAGCCCATCGTCCTAGTGTGGGTTCTTGGTCTCCAGTTCCAGAGAAAGAAGAGCAGACCCCATTCGCAAGTTATTGTGTAAGTCTGTTCTGATTCATCTGGACAGATACCTGAACGAATGACAGGCAGTGTTTGCCTTTGTTTTGTAGAACTCTGAACTCAGACTGAAAAAGTAACATGCGTTGCTCCACAGATTAATGGACTAACAGGTTAATGGAGCTAACAACAGATTAATGGAACAGAAGATATAAGTATTACATGATATCACTTACATACAGATTATAAAAAGCCAAAATCAGAGTTAATGGAGAGTATAATGGTGATTACCAGGGGCTGGGAGGTGGGGGAAATGGGAAGATGTTGCTCCAAGAGTACATACTTACAGTTACAAAATAAATAAGTTTGGGGGATCTAATATGCATGGTGATTATAGTCAACAATATTGTATTACACACCTGGAAGTATTTATGAGAGCAGATTGTAACTGTCTTCACCAAAATAATAATAATAATAATAATTTTAATAATAATTTTCACACTTTTTAAACTTAAGAGTTGTTTTGCCCTGGATATAGTATATCACATATATATGATCACAATAGAATTTCTCTGATCACAGTGGAGTGAAACTAAAAATCAAAAACAAAAGGAAACTGGAAAATACACACATATGTAAATACTAAACAATGTATTCTTAAACAACCAAGCAGTCAATGAAGACACTTTGAAACTCATTCTATCAGGTTAGCAATCCTGACAATAAAGTAAAACTAAAAAGTCACAAGAAAAAAAAGTCACAGGATAATATCCCTTATGTATATAGCTGCAAAATTATCATCAAAATATTAGCAAATCAAATCCAAAAGCAATTAAAAAGATCATACATCATGATCAAGTGAGATTTATCACAGGAAAGCAAGGGTAGCTCAATATAAGAAAATCAACATATGTGATACATCATATAAACAGAACAAAGAAAAAAATTATCCTCTTAATTGATGTAGAATAGAATATTTGATAACATATGATATTTTATGACAAAAATCTCAGAAAACTTGGACTATAAAGGAAATTCCTGAACATGATAATAAGCATTCATGAAAAATTTATACTTAATATTATGCTCAATGGAGAAAGACTGAATGTTTTTTTCCAGATATCAGGAATAAGAACAAGATGCTGCTTTCACCATTGCTATTTGACATTACACTGGGAATTCTCATCTGAGCAGCAGACAAGAAAAATAAAAAAGTAAAAAAGTAAATTATCTGTATTCACAGATAACATAATCTCCATACAGACAATTACAAAGAATACAAAAGGAAGATGCTTGAGTTTATAACCAAATTTAGTGGAGTTTCATGGTAAAGATCAACACACAAATATCAGTTGCGTTTTTATAAAGCAGCAATGACAATTTGAAGACTATAAAAGCACTTATGTTTACAATAGCATTTATAAAATACAGTGCAAAAATACTCAGGAATTAATTTAACCAAGGAAATAAAAAACTTGTACACTAAAAATTACAAAGCATGGCTGAAAAGAATTTTTAAAGAAAACCAAAATAAATGGAAAGATATCCCATGTTCATTGATAGGAATCTTAATTTCATTAAGATATTAATGCTGAAGCAGAAGCTCCATACTTCCACAACATGATGGGAACAGCTGACCCATTAGAAAAGACCCTGATGCTGGGAAACACTGAAGGCAGGAAGAGAAGGGGATGACAGAGGTTGAGATGATTGGAAGGCATCACCAACTCAATGGACATAGGTTTGAGCAATCTCCATGAGTTGGTGATAGACAGAGAAGCCTGGTGTGCTGCAGTCCATGGGAGTGCAAAGAGTCAGACATGACTGAATGACTGGACTGAATGACTAAACTGGCTGACTGAACTACTCAAAATAAGCTACTGGTTCAACACATACCCAATCAAAATTTCAACAGCTTTTTTGCAGAAATAGAAAAGCAATTTTCTATTGAGCTATACTCAGATTTATAAGAAATTGCAAGGAGCCCTGTATAGCCGAAATAATCTTGAAAAACAAGAACAAAGTTTGAGGATTCATATGTTCCAATTTTAAAATTTATTACAAAGTTACTGTAATCAAAACAATGTGTTACTGGCATGAAGATGATTGTATAAGCTGTTAGATTAGAACTGAGAGCCCAGAATTAAATCCACACATCTATGGTCAGTTGATGTGTGACAATCTTCCAAGTCTATTTATTGGGGAAAGAAAACTTGCCCAGAGGAGATCGTACTGGAAAACTAGATTTACACAGGCAAAAAATAGAAGCTAGACCACTTATCTGAAAATTAATGAAGTTAATTTCAGTTAGAAATTAATTTGAAAATTAATTAATTAATTAATTTGAAATTAAAATTAATTAAAATTCATCTGAAAAGTAATGAAGTTAATTTCAATTAGAACTCTCAGTTCTAATCTAACAGCTTATACACTCATCTTCATGCCAGTAACACATTGGTTTGATTACAGTAACTTTGTAATAAATTTTAAAATTGGAATGTATGAATCCTCAAACTTTGTTCTTGTTTTTCAAGATTATTTTGGCTATACGGGGCTCCTTGCAATTTCTTATAAATCTATATATATATAAATCTGAGTATAGCTCAATAGAAAATAGCTTATATTGATAAATATTGATATTTATCTGATTAGATCTGATAGAGCCTCTGAAGAACTATAAATTGTACAGGAGGCAGTGATCAAAACCATCCCCAAGAAAAAGACATGCACAAAGGCAAAATGTTTGTCTGACGAGGTCTTACAAATAGCTCAGGGAAGAAGAGAAACAAAAGGCAAAGGAGAAGAGGAAATATATACCCATTTGAATGCAGAGTTCCAAGAATAGCAAGGAGAGATGAGAGAGCCTTCCTCAGAGATCAAGGCAAAGAAATAGGGGGGAAAAAAAGAATGGGAAGGACTAGAGATATCTTCAAGAAAATTTGAGATACAGAGGGAATATTTCATGCAAAGATAGGCACAATAAAGAACAGAAATGCTATGGACCTAACAGAAGCAGAAGATATTAAGAAGATGAGGCAAGACTACACAGAAGAACTATGCAAAAAAATTAATGATGTGGATAACAATGGTGGTGTGATCACTCACCTAGAGCCAGAAAACCTGGAATGGGAAATCAAGATGGCCTTAGGCAGCATCACTACGAACAAAGCTTGTGGAGGTGATGGAATTCCAGTTAAGCTATTTCAAATCCTGAAAGATGATGCTAAAAGAAATAGGGGGGAAAAAAAGAATGGGAAGGACTAGAGATATCTTCAAGAAAATTTGAGATACAGAGGGAATATTTCATGCAAAGATAGGCACAATAAAGAACAGAAATGCTATGGACCTAACAGAAGCAGAAGATATTAAGAAGATGAGGCAAGACTACACAGAAGAACTATGCAAAAAAATTAATGATGTGGATAACAATGGTGGTGTGATCACTCACCTAGAGCCAGAAAACCTGGAATGGGAAATCAAGATGGCCTTAGGCAGCATCACTACGAACAAAGCTTGTGGAGGTGATGGAATTCCAGTTAAGCTATTTCAAATCCTGAAAGATGATGCTGTGAGAGTGCTGCACTCGATATGCCAGCGCATTTGGAAAACACAACAGTGGTCAGTTAGATCAGTTCAGTGGCTCAGCCATGTCTGACTCTGTGACCCCTTGGACTGCAGCACACCAGGTTTCCCTGTCCATCACCAATTCCCAGCGCTTGCTCAAACTCATGTCCATTGAGTTGCTGATGCCACCCAACTATCTCATCCTCTGTCATCCCCTCTCCTCCTGCCTTCAATCTTTCCCAGCATCAAGATGTTTTTCAAAGAGCAGCTGTTTGAATATGTTGGCCAAAGTATTGGAGTTTCAGCCTCAGCATCAGTCCTTTCAATGAACATTCAGGACTGATTTCATTTAGGATTGAGTGGTTTGATCTCCAAGAGACTCTCAAGAGTCTTCTCTAACACCACAGTTCAAAAGCATCAATTCTTCAGTGCTAAGTTTTCTCTAGTCCAATTCTAATATCCATGCTTCCCTCGTGGTTCAGATGGTAAAGCGTCTGCCTGTTATACAGGAAACCTGGGTTTGATCCCTGGGTCGGGGAGATCCCCTGGAGAAGGAAATGGTAACCCATTCCAGTACTTTTGCTTGGAAAATTCCACAGATGGAGAGCCTGGTAGGCTACAGTCCATGGGGTCGCAAAGAGTTGGACACGACTGAGCAACTTCACTGGTTCACTGATTCTCACACTACTGGAAAAACCATAGTTTTGACTAAATAGACCTTTGTTGCAACAGTGGTCACAGGACTGGAAAAAGGTCAGTTTTCATTCCAGTCCCAAAGAAAGGCAATGCCAAAGAATGTTCAAACTACTTCATGATTTCATTCATCTCACATGCTAGCAAAGTAATGCTCAAAATTGTCCAAGCTAGGCTTCAACAGTACATGAAATGAGAAATTTCAGATGTTCAAGTTGAATTTAGAAAAGGCAGAGGAACCAAAGATCAAATTGCCAACATCCACTGGATCATAGAAAAAGAAGAGAGTTCTAATAAAACACCTACTTTTGCTTTATTNTTGGGGGCAGGAGGAGAAGGGGACGACCGAGGATGAGATGGCTGGATGGCATCATGGACTCAATGGACATGAGTCTGAGTGAACTCCGGGAGTTGGTGATGGACAGGGAGGCCTGGCGTGCTGTGATTCATGGGGTCGCAAAGAGTCGGACACGACTGCGTGACTGAACTGAACTGAACACCCACTACCTGGTAGTTACTACATTGCCACCAAAAAGATATGTCAAAAGGGGGAGTCACTCAGTATTCCCTTGACTAAATGAAGAGGACATTCCTGAATACAAAAACAGAAGCAGAAGCTAGGTTGTATGATATTACCATGATAATAATGTTACCATGATATATGACTCTAGCTCCTTGCTGCAGTGGTGAAGAATCTGCCTGCCAATGAGTGGGGAAGGAGACTCTAGAGCCACAGCCTCGATCCCTGGATTGGGAAGATCCCCTGGAGTAGGAAATGGCAATCCACTCCGGTATTCTTGCCTGGAAAATTCTATGGACAGAGGAGTCTGGCAGGCTACAGTCCATAGCATTGCAAAGAGTCGGACACAACTGAGTGCACACACATACACACACGTTTTTAAGTAGATGCTAAAGACTTCGATGCTGGGAGGGATTAGGGGCAGGAGGAGAAGGGGACAACAGAGAATGAGATGGCTGGATGTTGTCACTGACTCGATGGACATGAGTCTGAGTGAACTCCGGGAGTTGGTGATGGACAGGGAGGCCTGGTGTGCTGCGATTCATGGGGTCGCAAAGAGTTGGACATGACTGAGGGACTGAACTGAACTGAAAGTACCATACTTCAAAAGGGTTGGAAAGGATACAGGTAAGTTGTTTCCATGAAATTCTGTTAATATAATGACGATCTAAATTTATTGGCTATCAAGATATTAACAAAGTCTTCATTTTTTTCAGAAAACTGAAGAGGCTCAAACCATTCTGGCAAAAAAAAAAAAAAAAATAGGCAAGAAAAAAGTATCCCTAAGAAACCCAAGGTGATTGGTTAGCCAACATCTTTTAGTCCCAGTGTGTTTCTTTATGACATCACTGAATTTATCCCTGAGTCACCATGGCTGATGATGTTACAATGACCATCAGTGTGTATTTTGCTGCCTAGTTTCCTAAGTGCCTTGACTGGAGTATCAGGGCATTTCTGCTCTGTCTCTAAAAAAATTTTTGGCTGTAATTTTTTTTCCATTTAAGAAAGATGTCTACTCAAGGACTATTCCTGATTTTTACTCTGTTGTTCATCTGCTTCTTCAGGGAGAGCTTCTGCATTTGTGATGGTACTACCTGGACAAAGGTTGGATGGGAGATTTTTCCAGAAGAAATGCATTATTTGAAAGTTAAGACAGCTCCATCTCACTGTCTACCTTACCCTCTGGACAAACTATGCTGCAATTTTGCTAATATGGATATATTTCAAGGTTGTTTAAATCTTATTTATATTTTAGTACAAGCTCTCTTTTTAATCCTGTCTGTTTTGTCTGCACATTACCTGTGGATGAAGTGGAAGAAACACACAAAAAAGGTGATGCTAATAGTAATAGTAATAGAATATCAAAGCATTTAAAAGATAAGATTATCGTCTTTGGAGAGAGAACTGTGTCTTCTTCTTCATAACCTTCCCCACTCCCACCATTCACCCCAGCATCTACCACACTTTCTTGCACATTTCAGGTTTTCAACAAAGATGTATTGAATTAGAAGGTCTTTAAAATAACCTATTATTTTAGATAGTTTAAAGTTACAAAACACATCAAGAAAGTAATGAGCTACAATGAGTAGAATGTATAGGAAATGCAGTTATCTGCCTGGGCTCTTAGGTAAATCACTGCATCTTTCTCTGCTGTCTGATCAATAAAATGAAGGATGTGGAACAAGAGATTTTATTAGATCCCTTCCTGATCTATCTAAGAAAGCTAAGTATACTAAAGTTGGTGCGTATATTTTTTAATGTACTATAAACTAATTTCTAATTTTAGGATAATTTTCTGGAAAATAACACTCAAACTGATTCCCCACCTTGCCAGTGTTACTATATTTTGAGGCAATCTTAAAAGCTCATTGATCTTCACAACAACTATATATTTATAAAATGTCTATGATTTTATGACATTACATCTTAAGGCGATTTAGTAAGGAAAATAATGTACTAATATTCAAATAATTTCTCCCAGCAGAATGCTCTAATAATCATAGAAAACTTATGAAATGTTTGCTGAATGGTGATCATGATCACTACAACGTTACACAAGGGCATATAAAAACGAGAATTTCTTCTGCATTTTTACCTCTCTTCTATAACAATTTTTTCTTTGTATAACTAAGTAAAGTGTGATATTTGGAGCTTAAGCATATATATCCAGAAAACAAGTTTAATTTGAACCGCAGTAAGGAAAAAATTCTGTAATATCATTTGTTTTTCTTCTTTTAGCTAAAGAAACAAGTCTCCTTGGATACACTTGGTAATGATCTAGAAACCCAGTCTGTCTATGACATTGACCAAATACTCTGCAGACTGGTGGCCACAACTTCAATGATGACCAAGTACCTGAATCAGATATCCCATCACCCTCGGGCTAAGAAAGCCAAGCACCAAAAACTAAAAAGAAAGAAGACTGAAGGAGGAGAAGGAGGCAGAGTATATTAGACACGTCCACACGCAAATATAACTCATTCCACTATGGAGACTACACAAGAAATCTATTGAGGGAAATCATGAAAGGACAAAAGTGATTCTTTTGAGATGCTTTGTAAATTTTTGGCTAAATTCTTTACTGAAACTTTCGAACGAAGTCTGTACTGAAAAGTTATTTCTATTCAGCTAAAATAGCATCCATTCTTACTAAAAAGTACTAGAGGAAAGACCATATACAACCACCGCTTCATGTTTAAGTGTTCTGTTCTTTTTAATGTGTTAGATTGCTAATCATTAAGCAAACTGTAGAATAGAATCTTGATTTAGTGTTTCAATAAATCTCTGATTTAAGCAATTTTTGTGATTTCTCTTAGTTTCCTGAGCAAATTTTATGGCCACCTGGAGATGTTTAATTTCCCATCTCAAATTGTTAAAATAGTATGGAAATAATAAGGAACAGATTAATTTCTAAGTATAAATGTTCCCCTTTTCAGTATAATAAATGAATTAAGTATCAATACTTTTAAAATTTCAAACTTCTATTGATAAGATGCATCAGTTTTTAAAATATTTCACTTTTGTTGATCAGTCACCTCATTTCTTCAAGTATGGTTTCTACATTCAAAAAAAAAAAAAACTGAGAGACTGAGACGGACAGATTTTCTTAACAACATATACAAGAATCCCAGAAAAACATGACAGATTTATAATATACCTCCCATCAATAAAAGGAAAAAAAAACCTTAAAAAATCCTTTGTAAGTAATAGATAATTCTATAGTCTTAACAAATAACAGAAGGGAATAAGTTCTGCCTTGCGTTATTGTGGATTATTAAAAGTTTATTTATGGTTCCACTTTCCAGAATCTGCTCCTTACTTTCACTTTTCCTTGACAACATTACACCCACATTTCCATGAATATTTGTTCCATATCTTCAGAGTTCTGAACAATCAACTAATTCCATATATGTGTGTGTGTGTGTGTGTGTGTGTGTGTATGTATTTCTTTTAATATAGGACCCTTGAACAATTAAAAAGTCTATAAACCTTAAAAACCCAAAGAAATTGATCTCTAATAGTCAAATTTTCAGTAGCATGGAGGAGTCTCTAGGATAGGGAGTCCTCAACCCAGTAAACCTCTCCAGGTGACTCCTACTCTGATTATTAGAGCAAGAAATGGAAGTGGTTTATATTCTTGTTAAGTCTTAATTAAACAAATGTTTAACTTTACGTTGAGTAGTTAGCATTTCTGACACTCCACAGCTACATTACCATGAATCCTTACAATTTCATCACTGATCTGGAAACAGAACACTAGTTTATAGCATTATAGTGTTTTATCTTCATTACTAGGAAATGGTAGGTCTAATTCCTCCAAGACTGTAAGTTCAGTTCAGTTCAGTCACTCAGTCGTGTCCGACTCTTTGTGACCCCATGAACCGCAGCATGCCAGGCCTCCCTGTCCATCACCAACTCCTGGAGTCTACCCAAATCCATGTCCATTGTGTCAGTGATGCCATCCAACCATCTTATCCTCTGTCGTCCCTTCTCCTCCTGCCCTCAATCTTTCCCAGCATCAGGTAAGGACCAAAACTAAATAGATGGACATTAGGGAGAAGGAAACTGAAATTGGGTAGGGAGGGCACACAGTGGTCCTCAGGGCACAGTGTGCTATGTGAGGCAGACTGCAGCCTCCTCCTCGGGGCCCTCCAGGCTCTTCAGACATTGCAACCTCAGGATCAGCTGGTGAGCTGGGGCGTCCAGGTACAGGCTGAGGGCTGCATCCTGCAGAGCTCCAGAGCCCTCCCCATAGTGCCCGTTGGTCCTAGACACCTAGCTCCCACAGTGATGACAGCTGGGCAGGATCTGGGGACCTGGCCCTGAGGGTGCCACCTGTTGAGATCTGACTCCTCAGCTGGACCTGAGCACTGGCAGGAGGACCCAGACTGGGTGCTGGATGAATGCTCTTGGGTAGGGTTGCTGGCCCATGCAGGGACCCCTCCTCTTAGCCAGGGCCTGGACCTTGGAGGTCAAAAGTTGAGGATCGGGACTTTGGCCTTTCTTGTAGAATAGAGAATAACATTTGCTTTGGTAGAGTTTCACCTAGCCATGACCTGACCTCAAGAACAAAGGCTCTGACACCAAGAAGTCTACAACAACTAACCACGCCCCCTCCTTCGCCTTTCCTATAAAAGGGCTTTGCTGAGAGCTTTCAGGGAGCCCCTGGGTTTTTTAAGGCATGAGCCACCCATCTACTTACATGGCCCTGCAATAAACCTTCCTCTGCTCCAGACTCACGGTTTGGTATTGTTTGGTCTCGCTGCATGCTGGACCCATGGACTTCCACTCAGTGACAAAAACCAATGAAACTCTACACTCATAAGCCCCAACTTTCAGAAAAGTTACAGCAAAGTTTATTTTTGGATTGTATTTTTTTTAAGTACCATGGGTCATTCTTCAAAACTGGATTTTAAATTATATAATGTGAATTTTGGTAGATCTCCAGTCCAGGTTTGATGCATGAGACAGGGTGCTCAGGGCCGGAGCACTGGGATGACCCTGAGGGAGGGATGGGGAGGGAAGTGGAAGGAGGGGTTCAGGATGGGGAACATATGTATACCCATGGCTGATTCATGTCAATGTATGGCAAAAACCACTACAAATAAAGTAATTAGCCTACAAATAAAATAAATTAATTAAAAAAAATAAATATAAATTATATAATGTTAATTTGAGGCTTCCCAGGTGGTGCTAGTGATAAAGAACCCATCTGCCAATTCAGAAGACGTAAGAGACATGGGTTCAATCCCTGGGTCAGGAAGATCCCCTGAAGGAGGTCATGGCAACCCACTCCAGTATTCTTGCCTGGAGAATCACAATGACAGAGGAGCCTGGCAGTTACAGTCCACAGGGTGGCAAAGAGTTGGAGACAAGTAAAGTAATTTGGCATGCATGAATGTGAATTTAACCTAGAACTAATTATTCATGAGGAGATCAATTAAATTTTTTGCCATTTTATTTTTGCTTATGCATCTGATCATAAAATTGAAGGTAATTGACAGAAATATGGCCCCTCAAAAATCTTTAGCACAAGTGGACAATTATATACCAAATAATCTACAAAGTATAACTCATCTTTTTCTTCCCAAATATGTTCAGTTCAGTTCAGTCACTCAGTAGTGTCCGACTCTTTGCGACCCCATGAATCGCAGCACGCCAGGCCTCCCTGTGCATCACCAACTCCCAGAGTTCACTCAGACTCATGTCCATCCAGTCAGTGATGCCATCCAGCCATCTCATCCTCTGTTGCCCCCTTCTCCTCCTGCCCCTAAACCCTCCCAGCATCAGAGTCTTTTCCAATCAGTCAACTCTTTGCATGAGGTGGCCAAAGTACTGGAGTTTCAGCTTTAGCATCATTTCTTCCAAAGAAATCCTAGGCAGCCCTGGGATTTCTCCCTCAGAATGGGGATCTCCCTCAGAATGGAATGGCTGGATCTCCTTGCAGTCCAAGGGACTCTCAAGAGTCTTATCCAACACCACCAGTTCAAAAGCATCAATTCTTCGGCGCTCAGCTTTCTTCACAGTCCAATCTCACATCCATACATGACCACTGGAAAAAACAGAGCCTTGACTAGATGGACCTTTGCTGGTAAAGCAATGTCTCCGCTTTTCAATATGCTATCTAGGTTGGTCATAACTTTCCTTCCAAGGAGTAAGTGTCTTTTAATTTCATGGCTGCAGTCACCATCTGCAGTGATTTTGGAGCCCAGAAAAATAAATTCTGACACTGTTTCCACTGTTTCCCCATCTCTTTGCCATGAAATGATGGGACCAGATGCCATGATCTTCGTTTTCTGAATGTTGAGCTTTACACCAACTTTTTCCCTCCCCTCTTTCACTTTCATCAAGAGGCTTTTTAGTTCCTCTTCACTTTCTGCCATAGGGTGATGTCATCTGCATATCTGAGGTTATTGATATTTCTCCCAGCAATCTTGATTCCAGCTTGTGTTTCTTCCAGTCCAGCATTTCTCATGATGTACACTGCATAGAAGTTAAATAAGCAGGGTGACAATCTACAGCCTTGACGTACTCCTTTTCCTATTTGGAACCAGTCTGTTGTTCCATGTCCAGTTCTAACTGTTGTTTCCTGACCTGCATACAGGTTTCTCAAGAGGCAGGTCAGGTGGTCTGGTTTCCCCATCTCTTTCAGAATTTTCTACACTTTATTGTAATCCATACAGTCAAAGGCTTTGGCATAGTCAATAAGGCAGAAATCGATGTTTTTCTGGAACTCTCTTGCTTTTTCCATGATCCAGCTGATGTTGGCAATTTGATCTCTGGTTCCTCCTTACTTCTATTAATCCTCCCAGTTCCCTTTTTATTTTACTGATAAACAACTCCTTAAGGCTGCCATATGAATCTTCCTAAATATCACTTTAATCCTCTTTCTCTTCTACATAAAACCTTTCAATGGCTACAAAAATGAAATGTAAACACCTTAGCCTGACATTTGGAGGTATAATCTGACTGGAATAATAGCAGCATCATACTTCAAGTGTGATCACTCAACAGGCATGACATGGTTTATAGCATCTCATCCCATTCTCACAATCCCCAAGAGATAAGGCCTATTATGGGCCCTCTTTTCTGGAAATTAAGACTGAAGTATAAAGAATTTAAGTATCTTGCCCAAGGTCACATAGGTTTCAAGTAGAGACACCAGTATTTCAACTCAAGCAATTTGATTCAAGAGCCCATGTACTTACTTCTCTTTTATTAACCTGTCTGTGTTGTAGCCTGCTTGTGTAAATTATACTGACTTGCTCTTTCAGTAAGGCAAGCTCATCACTGTTTCCCCAACACATCACTTTCAGTCATAAGGTTTTGCTCACACCCTTTCTCCTCAGTCTGTGTATACAAATCCCACCATTTCTTCAAGACCCATCTCAACTCCACCATACTCTGACTTCATGTTCTCTGACCACCCTATAGCATGACCCATCTCTTCTGCCGATTTTAACTCTTAATTATAGTCTTTCTGATATTGTTATTTAACTGTAGGATGTATCAATAGTTTATCACCCCACATATAACAAATATCCAGAGAGCAGGAACAATCTAGGTACCACAACATAGCTATGTACCACAACAATGTTATGCTTGTAATCCTAGAAACACAAATGCAGAGAACCACACAAAATGCATGCCATAAACGTCCTTGGTACTAGTTTTATAACCAATGTTTGTCACATACATAATTACACAGGTGTATCTTCCTGAAATCTCTAAGCTCTATTCTACAGGTTAAGGAAATAGTGTAAGAAAAACAGTAAAACTCAAAATAGTACATACATAGTTTTTTGACCTTTGATTAAAGCACAAAACACATACAGAAAAGTGCAAAATTTACAAGGGTACAGCTCAATGAATTTTCACAAATGAGCACACCATGTTAATAGTCACCAAATTAAGAAAAAAGAGCATTATGCCCCAGAAGTACCCTCCCTCATGCCATAATGAAACCTGCTATTCAGACTTCTAACACCATGGATTAATTTTGCATAGCAAACCATTTTAAATTATTACAACTGTTTCTACTTGGGGAATCAAACATATTCCTCAAGTATGCCATTTTTTAAACATTTAAGGAATGGTCCACTCTGCCGAGGTCTCTCAGAAAATGGCCTTGAACCATGTATGTATATGCATTATTATAGAAGATTATTGGAGAAATTGTTAGAAGGTGGTAAATCAACCAGCTTTGAATATAGTTTCTACTAAATACAATATTTTAGGCCAATAGCAAAAAAAAAAGGCAGATTTGATATATTATCACCAACAGTGACTATGGTTATGTCTACAAACAAAAATCCTAATAGAAGGTGAAAATGTTAATCACCTCTTTGCTTTGTCAATGACACAGCCTGTAACTGTGTACTTACAGGAGGGAAACCCAGTGAGTCAGTTTGCTACTACTACCTTGTAAGCTTCCTTACCTGCCCAATCCAGGAACTCAACACACTCAGTCTGGGAATATCTAACAGCAACATCTCGAGCTCTCTCCTTCCGGAAGTTCAGAGCTTCTATATCAACATCCAGTTCCACCAGTGCTTTCAAAGTTTCCAATCGACCCCAGGCTGCAGCACAGTGTAACAGTGTGTAACCTAACAAACACAATGAGGATGGTCAGGTCAAAAAGACTACATTGTTTCAGGCTCTTCTACAGAGTAGAAGATAATAATGGTAATCAGGTGTTGAACAATTACTATAGGCCAAGTATTATCCTCTGGCTTCCCTGGTGGCTCAAATGGTAGGGAATCTGTCTGCATTGCAAGAGACCCGGGTTCGATACCTTGATCAGGAAGATTCCCTGGAGAAGGCAATGGCAACCCACTCCAGTATTCTTGACTGGAGAATCCCATGGACAGAGGAGCCTGGCAGGCTACAGTCCATGGGGTCACAAAGAGTCGGACACGACTGAGTAACTTTCACAGGTATTATCCTAAGTGCTTTACATACAATAAGTTCATTTAGTTGGTAAAAAAAAAAAAAAAAAGAAAAAACCCTATGAGGTCACAACTATTATAATCTTCATTTTACAGATAAGGAGACAGAGGTCCAGAGAAGTTAAACTTGCCCAAGGCACATAGCCAGTAATGATGGACACAAGGAATCAACACAGGCAATCTGAGCTCTTCAACATCTTATGAGGAAGATAGCAATCTCCCTAAAAGTCATCTGCTGCTGCTGCTAAGTCGCTTCAGTTGTGTCTGACCCTGTGCAACCCCATAGATGGCAGCCTACCAGGCTCTTCCATCCATGAGATTTTCCAAGCAAGAGTACTGGAGTGGGGTGCCATTGCCTTCTCCAACAGTCATCTACTGGAATACAATTAGATTTACTTTAGTCCAAGAAATTTTCATCAACCTCTTATTACTCCATTATTGTTAACACAACCATACAAATTACTACAACTGTGTATGCCTTTGATTTGGAAATTAATCATTTGAATTAAAACTGAAATTGTGAGCTATCAAATTAGAAAGTTATTTCTTAGATTTACCGAGGCAACTGTCCCACAAAACTGGGAGCCAAGAAATACCCAGATATCACCTTCCCGAAGATATATTTCTTCAGCCAAATGGCCCACGGCCCCTGATTTGTTGGGAAAGGGGACACTATCTACGGAAAAGACACCACAATAGCATGATCAGGAGGCCATTTCAAATGAAATATTCTCTGTCCTTACATTGCTTTTCTCAGGGCTGAACTTACTACTAAACACAATGTTTTAGGCCAATAGCAAAAGAAAAAAAAAAAGGCCAGAGGTAACATCTAAAATTTTTCCTATTTTTTAATATATATAGTTTAAAAATAAGAAAACATGATTTCTAAACAGAAAGAGGCTTTTGCCAAGGAATTTGCAATCTTCATGTGTGGGTTTTTTTTTCCCTTTGTGGGAGATGGTGTGTTTTCTAGAAGGAAACACACAGATCTTTGTACTACATTAATTCCATAGCCTTACCAGGAGAAGAACATTTAAACAAGATGATTTCGAAAGCATCCAGACAAGAGGGGGGATTTTCCTAAAGTTCTCCCATGATATTGGCAATGAACAGTTGAACCCAGAAGCAAGACAGAAGGTTACATGCTAGAAATCTCAGCAGGAAAAAAGGGCCATAAATTGAATATTGAAAACTCATAATTGGTTCCAAGATAAAAATAATCTCTACATGGAAGATTGCTACTGCTGCTGCTAAGTCACTACAGTAGTGTCCGACTCTGTGTGACCCCAGAGACGGCAGCCCACCAGGCTCCCTCTTCCCTGGGATTCTCCAGGCAAGAACACTGGAGTGGGTTGCCATTGCCTTCTCCAATGCATAAAAGTGAAAAGTGAAAGTGAAGTTCCTCAGTCGTGTCCAACTCTTAGCGACCCCATGGACTGCAGCCTATCAGGCTCCTCTGTCCATGGGATTTTCCAGGCAAGAGTACTGGAGTGGGTTGCCATTGCCTTCTCCAACATGGAAGACTACTGCACTACTGGTTACTAAATAGAGAGAGTCAACTGAGCATGCAGTTCACAGTAAGGCAAAAGATCAGACAAGAGGAAAAGCAATCTTCTCGTCTATAGAGGCACTGTTCTGTGTGCTCCACAAGTATCAGCTCATTTAATCCTCTACAGTCCTATGATGTACAAAGTAGTATTGTTCTCATTTATAGATAGATAAGAAAAAAAAAGCACAGAGAGGATAAGAACTTTTCTCAAGGTTGCTTAAATTGAGGAAGGTCATTGATAAGGTCAAAATCCCAAAATTGAGATGATGATAGTCACAAACAAGTAATAGGCCAAAGAGCAAAATACTCACTTACCTAGATTTTTCACAACCTGCCTACCACCAGAAGTACCAGACTCTGAATTCTCCAAATCATATTGTTTCACGCCTCTATAATTTTGCATATGCTGGTTTTTTCTGCCTGAGAAATTTTTTTATGTATAAATTTTATATTTACTTAGCATTAATACCAGTGTTTGTAAAACTGAGCTCAGAATTCATTTTTTAAGTTAGTGAAACTAATACCCATTCTATTTTTTTGTTCAATTTTTTAAATTAATTTATTTTTATTCTTGGCTGCCTTGGGTCTTTGTTGCTTTGCATGAGCTTTCTCCAGTTGCAGGGGCTTTTCTTGTTGCAGAACACGGCTTTAGGTGCATAGGTTTCAGCAGTTGCGGCTTGTAGGCTCTAGAGTTGAGGCTCAGTAGTTGTGACCCATAGGTTTAGCTACTTCATGGCATGTGGAATCTTCCCAGACCAGGAATTGAACCATGTCCCCTGCATTGCAAGGCGAATTCTTATGCACTGAGCTACCAAGGAAGTCCAAGACTAATACATTTTAAATATAAAAGTATATAAACATAAAATATCAGATAAAAGCATAACTATCAAACAAATGTTAAGTATACACTGTCATTCTATTAGCAATATAAACTGTCAGAAAAAACTAATAAAATTTAAAGATTAAAAAGCAAATACTATTAAAAATGAAAAAACTATAATCATGAAAATCACAAATAAAACATTATTTTATTTTTTAAGTGGGTCAGTGGTTTAAACAGGACATTTCTGTGCAAATTTGTTCAGCTATTAAAGTTTTTCTCACTCAACATTAGTTGGAAGTAGTTATAAACCAACACCAAACACTTTCCTTCAAATTATTTCATCTCTAATTTTTAAAGACAGAGATATGTCTGAACAGTTTTTTGCCTTTTTAATGGAATTGCAATCTTTCTGTTGCGAGTAGGCTATAATCATTTTCTCCAGAGAAAACACTGATGGCTCATATTTGTCTTTTTTAGTTTCCATATAAAAAGAGAGAGAGTCCATTTCAGTTTCCTTATCAATTTCAAAGCTGTGAGATTCACATTCTACTTGTTTGGGAGGCTTATGAACTCAAGAATTATTCTTACAATAGAATTTGCAATACCACAATATGGACTATCTACATTTGTAATTTTCAGTTTGTCTTTTTTTATACACTGAGCAAGTAAATCATTGAAATTGTTCTCAATCCAAAAATGACTCAAATTTCATATGTTTAAAATACTAAATAAAACTATTATACCTATAAAAAGGCCAGCATTTCATCACCTAAAATACTAGGTAAGTACACCAGGATAGCAAAAATATTTTAACACTAAAATCTGCTATTGCAGTTACTGATATGCAGTTACTGCCACCTGCCATGCCTTATCTTTCAGCTTCCTTTGTCTGATAAACTCTTGGTCATTATTCAAGATTCTATACATTAGACTTCCTTGGTGGTCCAGTGGTTAAGACTCCACACTTGTACTGCAGGGGACACAGATTCAATCCGTGGTAAGGTAAGATCCCAAATGCTACGTGGTGCAGCCAAAAAGAAAAAAAAACTCAACATATTGCCTCTTCTATAAAGCATTCCTTGACCATGTCCAACACTTTCAGGTAAATCTGACTGGTCTCTCTTCTGAGCTATCACTGTACCTTGTCTCATCATATATCATCTATTTACACATCTGTTTTCTGCTAACTGTGAACTTGATCAAGGTTGCTGAATTCATTCATCTTTCTATCCCCAGTTCCCAGCTCAAGACCTGGCTATTCCTCCACCTTTAACAAATATTTACTGATTATAGGGAAAGGCAGAGTTTAAAATAGTATTTAGTTTCAATCATGTTTGTTTGAGTGTGGCCAGGTTGAGAAACCAAAGCCTTACCAGAACCAAAGGTGGTTCCATCAACAACCTACAAACTGCACACAAATGTCCTGGCTCAAACAGAAAACAAGGCATTTCCCAACAGACCAGAAGTCAGTAGTACAGAGAGCTCAGACTGTAAGAACTGCTTCATCCTCCTTCTTTTGGATCAAAGAGCTAAAACTGTAAGAACTGTTTCATCATCCTTTCTTCAGATCAAAGAGATGAGATTGTAAGAACTGTTTCATCATCCTTCCTTTGAATCAAAATTGTCCAATTCTCCAATATTTAAAAGGAAAGGAAATACTGAACACAAATGTGATCTCTGAGAATCATCCATAAATAAATGGCATACATCTCCTCACAGAGATATCTACCACAGTTCTTCATCCAAAAGTCCCTTAATTTTAGGCCAATGGCTTCTTATGTTGCAAAAATCAATAGTGTTCACAGATTCTTAAAAAAAGAAAATTCTATCATTTGTAACAACATGGATGAACCTGAAGGGCATGAGCCAAGTGAAATAAGTCAGAGAGGAAAAGCCAAATACCGCATGGTATCACTTATGTGGGGAAATCTAAAATAAAAAATTAAACACACAGAAACAGAGTATAAAAGTGGTACCAGGGGCTTGAGGAGTGGGGGAAATAGGGAGAGACTGGAAAAAAAGGTACAAACTTCAGTTAGAAGAGGAAAAGATCCCAGGATCTAATATATAACACAATGCCTATAGTTAATAACTGTACTATATAATTGAAATTTCCTGAGAGTAGAACTCAAATGTTTTGACAAAAAAAAGAAATCTTTGCACTGATCTGTTCTCCCATGTAAACAAGCTCATGAGAACTGAATCAATACCAACCAAACAAGAAATTTACTGGCAAACTGTAATGTAATTCATTATTTACACTGGGCTAGAAGAAGCACAAGCTGGAATCAAGATTGCCGGGAGAAGTATCAAGAACCTCAGATATGCAGATGACACCACCCTTATGGCAGAAAGTGAAGAGGAACTAAAGAACCTCTTGATGAAAGTGAAAGAGGAGAGTGGAAAAGTTGGCTTAAAGCTCAGCATTCAGAAAACAAAGATCATGGCATCTGGTCCCATCACTTCATGGGAAATAGATGGGGAAACAATAGAAACAGTGTCAGACTTTATTTTTCTGGGCTCCAAAATCACTGCAGATGGTAACTGAAGCCATGAAATTAAAAGACGCTTACTCTTTGGGAGAAAAATTATGACCAACCTAGATAACATACTCAAAAGCAGAGATATTACTTTGCCGACTAAGGTCCGTCTAGTCAAGGCTATGGTTTTTCCAGTAGTCATGTATGGATGTGAGAGTTGGACTGTGAAGAAGGCTGAGCGCCGAAGAATTGATGCTTTTGAACTGTGGTGTTGGAGAAGACTCTTGAGAGTCCCGTGGAGTGCAAGGAGATCCAACCAGTCCATTCTAAAGGAGATCAGCCCTGAGATTTCTTTGGAAGGAATGATGCTGAAGCTGAAGCTCCAGTACTTTGGCCACCTCATGCGAGAGTTGACTCATTGGAAAAGACTCTGATGCTGGGAGGGATGGGGGGCAGGAGGAGAAGGGGACGACAGAGGATGAGATGGCTGGATGGCGTCACTGACTCCATGGGCGTGGGTCTGGGTGAACTCTGGGAATTGGTGATGGACAGGGAGGCCTGGCGTGCTGCGATTTACGGGGTTGCAAAGAGTCGGACACAACTGAGCGACTGAACTGAACTGAAGTTAAATAGCTTAAAATTCAGTATTAGATAAATTTTGCTACAAGTTTTCCACAGCCTTAAGAATGGCTTCTTCTGTTCCTATTTTCCCAAAAGCTTTCATCATGAATGAATGCTACATTTTCTTCCAAAAGACTTTTCTACATCTATTGAGATGATCAGGTGGTTTTGTTTATATAATCTTTTAGTGTAGTGAATTATACTAACAATTTTTCTAATGTTAAAGCCATCTTTGAGGTTTCCCTGGTAGCCCAGTGGTTGAGAATCTGCCTGCCAGAGACACAGATTTGATCCCTACTCCAGAAAGATCCCACATGCTGTGGAGCAACTAAGCCCATGCACCACAACTTCTGAGCCTGCGCTCTAGAGCCCAGGAGCCACAACTACTGAAGCCAGAACACCTAGAGCCTGTACTCCAAAACAAGAGAACCGCTGCATTGAGAAGCTCATGCACCACAACAAGAGAAGAGCCTCCGCTCTCCACAAGCACTCGAGTAGCAACAAACACCCAGTGCAGCCAAAATTGATAGATAAATCTTTTTAAAAAAAGCAAATTCTTGCATAAATGGGATAAACCCAAGCTAGTCCAATAAATGTTTCAACATACAACATTAGATTCAATTTGTTAATATTTTTAGATGCTTGCATCTGTGTTATTAAATGATTGGCCTATAATTTTCCTTTCTAATGCTTGTCCTTAACTAGTTTTGCTATAAAAGTTATCTCATAAAATAAGCAGTTGTCCAACTCTCTTTATATTCTATGGAAACTTTGTATAAGCTAGAGATTATTTATTCCTTATAAGGGTGTAAACCATATCTTTTAAAATATTTGAATTAGGAATTGGAAAGGGTGGGAGAATCAGACAGATTCTGATTACTTTATTCAATTTTTTAAAATAATAGATCTAATCAAGTTTCTATTTTTTTTCTTGACTCAATTTTGATAATATATATTTTATTGAAGAAACTGTTCACTTCATCCATGTTTTCAAATATATTATCATGAAGTTGTTTATATTTTATAATAATTTTTTAAATCTTATTTTTTCCTGTGTGAATGCTTCATTTTAAAATTCCAAATATTATTTACACTCTCTCCTTCTTATAATATCACATATCAAAAATCATCAATATTCTCAAACGTTTTTTCAACTTTTTTTCACTAAACAAGATTTTGGTTTTATTGATTCTCTTTACTGTGTTTGTTTGTTTGCTTGTTTGTTTTGGCTGCACTGTACAGCTTACAGATCAGGAATTCAGTCCACCAAGGATCAAACCTGGCACCCTGCAGTGGAAGGTGGACTCCGAACCACTGGACTGAC
Organism: Aepyceros melampus; assembly: GCA_006408695.1. NCBI lineage: Eukaryota > Metazoa > Chordata > Mammalia > Artiodactyla > Bovidae > Aepyceros > Aepyceros melampus. Next base: position 192,206 of record SJXQ01000429.1, on the reverse strand, counting down.
AGGGAATTCCCTCTCTATTGTTTCTTTATTTTCAATGTCATTATTTTACTCTATTATTTATCTTCTTCTTTCTTTTGACTTTCAGTTGTTATTTTTCTAACTCCTTGAGTTAAATACTTTGCTAATTTTCAATATTTTTTATTCTAATATATGTATTAAACTAGAATTTTAATTTTAGTTTTATTTCACAGGGTCGGACATAGCAATCCTGTTGCCACCTAAATATTTCATAATTTCTTTTATATTTTCTGTCACCAATAGATAATTGAAAGTGTGTTCCTGTTTCCAAAATTATAGGGATTTTCAGTTATCTTTTTGTCACTATTTTCTAATTTTATTTTACTGTGGTCAGAGACCACAGACTGCATGCTATAGTTTATTTGATAATTGTTGACACTTCCTTTATGGCCTAACACATGATCAGTTTTTTTAACTGTTCCATGTAAGCATGAAGAAAATGTATATTTGCTATTTGCTAAAGTCCACTGTTTCATTTTCTACAATGACATGTCTTATAGTTCCAATCTGAAAAAAACAGTGACTTAATTTAAAGAGCTAATTGAATAATGACTGTAAAAATGAATAAATCTTCCAAGGAAATAAGTAGTAAGATTATTGAGCATTTACTATATACCAACTTTATATTATCATACTTAATCCTCATAACCTACAAGGAAAACTCTATAAAGAAAATACAATCATCCTCATTTAGTAGATGAAACAGAGACACAAAATGATTAGGTAACTTGCCCAAGTGACCTAGTTAATAAATATCAAATTCTGTATTCTTAATTACTAAGCGATACTATTATAACATGCATATACACACATTCATATATATATATATATATATACAGTTAACATATGCAAAATATAAAGCAAGGACATCAAATTTATCCAAATTTAAAGACAATACATGGTATCTTTAGGTAGTTATAAGTAATAATGATGAGAGAAAAAAGACAAAATACCTCTGGTGGTTTTCTCATTCAGATTCACACCATATTTGGCCAAAGCTCTAATCACATCACTTTGCCCAGCCATGCAAGCTGCATACAACAAATTTCTCCCAACGATGTCTTCCTCCAAGAGTAGCTGCATGGCCTGCTCATGATGAGAGTTCTCAGGATCCTCAAAAATCTTCTGCAAACCTTCTACATCCCCTGTGAGAACAGGTGGTAAGAGGGGGTTAATGGTGGCAGTTTCCTCTGCTTCTTTGGATTCTTCTTCTTCACTATCATCCTCTTCTTCATCTTGTGGTGAGGAAAATATTAATTTTTCTGAACTCTCTGACTCCGGGGGTACTTCTGACTCCATTAACTCCAAAAATACCTGAGATCAAAAAAGAGAAAACGTAATAGAAACATACTCAAACAAATCAGCATTTGTTTATTTACTTGTTTGATCAGTCAACTGACAATATGAAATGGAATGAAAATAGTTTGTTCAAAATAATTATAAAATAAGATACTTCATTCATTCAATCAGTAAAGTTTATCATGTACCAATAGACTGCCTGAATATATACAAAATGCTGAATGTGTGATGCATACAGTAAATTCAATAGGAACAGGAGAAAAAACATCAATGTGGGTGAGATTCATTAGGAAAAGATTGAAAGAGAATGTTAAAGAGACTCATCAGTTTAAACAAGGTCCATGTTGGGGAGAAGCAATCAATACAGTTGGATCATTGAAGCCAGATTATTAAGACCTTAAAAATTAGGCCACTTTGCCAACAAAGGTCCATATAGTCAAAGCTATGGTTTTTCCAGGAGTCAAGTATGGATGGGAGAGGTGGACTATAGAGAAGGTTGATGCTTTCCAACTGTGGAACTGGAGAAGACTCTTGAGAGTCCCCCGGACAGCAAGGAGATCAAACCAGTTCAGTTCAGTTCAGTCGCGCAGTCGTGTCCGACTCTTTGCGACCCCATGAATCGCAGCACGCCAGGCCTCCCTGTCCATCACCAACTCCCGGAGTTCACTCAGACTCACGTCCATTGAGTCTGTGATGCCATCCAGCCAGCTCATCCTCGGTCGTCCCTTTCTCCTCCTGCCCCCAATCCCTCCCAGCATCAGGGTCTTTTCCAATGAGTCAACTCTTCGCATAAGGTGCCCAAAGTACTGGAGCTTCAGTTTTAGCATCATTCCTTCCAAAGAAATCCCAGGGTTGATCTCCTTCAGAATGGACTGGTTGGATCTCCTTGCAGTCCAAGGGACTCTCAAGAGTCTTCTCCAACACCACAGTTCAAAAGCATCAATTCTTCGGCGCTCAGCCTTCTTCACAGTCCAACTCTCACATCCATACATGACCACAGGAAAAACCATAGCCTTGACTAGACGGACCTTAGTCGGCAAAGTAATGTCTCTGCTTTTGAATATACTATCTAGGTTGGTCATAACTTTTCTTCCAAGGAGTAAGCGCCTTTTAATTTCATGGCTGCAGTCACCATCTGCAGTGATTTTGGAGCCCAAAAAAACAAAGTCTGACACTGTTTCTACTGTTTCCCCATCTATTTCCCATGAAGTGATGGGGCCAGATGCCATGATCTCGTTTTCTGAATGTTGAGCTTCAAGCCAACTTTTCCACTCTCCTCTTTCACTTTCAACAAGAGGCTTTTTAGCTCCTCCTCACTTTCTGCCATAAGGGTGGTGTCATCTGCATATCTGAGATTATTGATATTTCTCCCAGCAATCTTGATTCCAGCTTGTGTTTCTTCCAGTCCAGCATTTCTCATGATGTACTCTGCATATAAGTTAAATAAGCAGGGTGACAATATACAGCCTTGACGTACTCCTTTTCCTATTTGGAACCAGTCTGTTGTTCCATGTCCCGTTCTAACTGTTGCTTCCTGACCTGCATACAGATTTCTCAAGAGGCAGGTCAGGTGGTCTGGTATTCCCATCTCTTTCAGAATTTTCCACAAAACCAGTTAATCCTAAAGGAAATCAATCCTGAATATACATTGGAAGGACTGATGCTGAAGCTGAAGCTCCAACACTTTGGCCACCCATTGCGAAGAGCCGACTCACTGGAAAAGACCCTGAAGCTGGGAAAGACTGAAGGCAGGAGGAGAAGGGGCAACAGAGGATGAAATGGTTGAATGGCATCATCAACTCAATGCACATGAGTTTGAGCAACTCCAGGAGTCCATGGGGCTGCAAAGAGTCGGATGCAACTTGGCAACTGAACAACAAAAAATGTGAAATGAGCAAAACTGTGTGGTAGTTTGAACATTCTTTGGCATTGTCTTTCTTAGGGATTGGATTGAAAACTGACCACTTCGAGCCCTGTGGCCACTACTGAGTTTTCCAAATTTGCTGGCATATCGAGTGCAGCACTTTCACACCATCATCTTTTAGGATCTGAAACAGCTCAGCTGGAATTCCATCACCTCCACTAGCTTTGTTCATAGCAAAGCTTCCTAAGAGCCACCTGACTTCATGCTCCAGGATGTCTGGCTCTAGGTGAGTGAACACACCATTGTAGTTCTCTGGGTCATGAAGATCTTTTTTGATCACAGATAGATCTTCTGTGTATTCTTGCCACCTCTTATTAATATCTTCTGCTTCGTTCAGGTCCAGACCATTTCTGTCCTTTATCGAGCCCATCCTTGCATGAAATGTTCTCTTGGTATCTCTAATTTTCTTGAAGAGATCTCTAGTCTTTCCCATTCTGTTCTTTTCCTCTATTTCTTTACATTGATTGCTGAAGAAGGCTTTCTTATCTCTTCTTGCTATTCTTTGGAACTCTGCATTCAGATGCTTATATCTTTCCTTTTCTCCTTTGCTTTTTGCTTCTCTTCTTTTCACAGCTATTTGTAAGGCCTCCCCAGACAGCCATTTTGCCTTTTTGCATTTCTTTTCCATGGGGATGGTCTTGATCCCT
>SJXQ01000429.1:171417-187882 GCA_006408695.1 Aepyceros melampus | reverse complement strand
CTTGGTATCTCTAATTTTCTTGAAGAGATCTCTAGTCTTTCCCATTCTGTTCTTTTCCTCTATTTCTTTACATTGATTGCTGAAGAAGGCTTTCTTATCTCTTCTTGCTATTCTTTGGAACTCTGCATTCAGATGCTTATATCTTTCCTTTTCTCCTTTGCTTTTTGCTTCTCTTCTTTTCACAGCTATTTGTAAGGCCTCCCCAGACAGCCATTTTGCCTTTCTGCATTTCTTTTCCATGGGGATGGTCTTGATCCCTATCTCCTGTACAATGTCACGAACCTCATTCCATAATTCACCAGGCACTCTATCTATCAGATCTAGACCTTGAAATCTATTTCTCACTTCCACTGTATAATCATAAGGGATTTGATTTACTGAAGCCGAAGTGCCCTAGAGCCTGTGCTCCACAACAAGAGAAGCCACTGCAATGAGAAACGTGTGCATCGCAACTAGAGAGCAGTCCCTGCTTGCCACAACTAGAGAGAGACTGCATGGCAACAAACACGCAGCATAGACAAAAATAAATAAACAAAATTGGTTAAAAAAGTGCAGAACAGTCTTCAGATAGTTACATATTTTCAGGAGCCAATTTTTTGAGCCCAATTCTTATATCTCCTCATGCTAAGAAAGCAGTAAAATCCTTCATGGTGAACAGTGCTCCTTATGACTAGCAGAAACCTTCTGCAAAAAATATGTGCTTGACTACATGTACTCCCTCTTCACCAGAGTCACACATATAATGACCTCCCCTCTAACTCTTTGGAACAGTTTCTCAGAGCTATCTGAAGTGCTGTCTCCCAGGCTATGGTCTTCAGTTCAGTTCAGTTCAATCGCTCAGAAGAGTCTGACTCTTTGTGACCCCATGGTCTGCAGCACGCCCGGCCTCCCTGTCCAACACCAACTCCTGGAGTTTACTCAAACTCATGTCCATGGAGTCGGTGATGCCATCCAACCATCTCATCCTCTGTCGTCCCCTTCTCTTCCAAATAAAACTTAACTCAGGGCCTTCTCTGGTGGTCTGGTGGCTAAGTCTCTGCGCTCCCAATGCAGGGGGCCCAGATTCGATCCCTGCTTAGGGCCCTAGATACTACAGACTGCAACTAAGACCCAGCGCAGCCAAATAAAAATAATGATTAAAAAACAAAACAAAACTCGCAACTCTCATGTGCATGTCTTTTGTCAGCAAAGTCTAACTGTATGGTCAATTTATGTAGATGTTCCATGGGTAGACCCACAAAATGTGTATTATCTATATAATTAATGAGCCTTTTGACACCTAGGCAATCATTTACTGATGGATTGTTCCTCCTCATGCAGCATCATGTTTTTTATCAACCAAAACCTGTTTTGATTGCAGGTACCTGTGTATCTAAGTCCCTAGTCCTTCCTGCATTTATAATGGCTTATTGCACCAACCCACTGATCCGCGGGGCTCCCAGGGTTCCCAGCACCTTGCGGAGGCGTGGGGAGGGCTGGTCCCGGGTCAGGAGTGGAGCCGCCGAGTCGCTTCTCTTCCCTCAGCCTAGAGCAGCCACATTGGGCGGGGCTAGGCGGGTCCGCAGGCCGGAAGTCGAGGCGGGACTTCTGGGGCACAGCCTCGAGGCCGAGCAGCCTGGTTATCTCTTCGTTGCGCTCTTCCCCGGCAGCTCTAGGCGGCGGCTGTTCGCGTGGTGGCGTTTTCGCGTTGCAGATCGCGCTACCTGTGACTCCGATGCACCGGCGGTGGGTGCTGGCCCCGGGAGGCCTGTCTCGGGTGCGCGTGGGGCCGTTGAATCGTGGACGGCTTGCAGCCTCGGAGGGCCCCTGATGGGAGGGCGTGTGAGGGGCGCCCTGTGGACGCTGTGCGACAGAGCCGAGCACTCCCTGCCCTGGAGCCGGGTGGCGGGACCGCTTGGCGAGGCAGCCGCAGAGCGACCGGCAGGTGTGCGCGAATAGTGTTCTGTCGCATGTGGTGGGGCGGAGGAAGGGCCTCAGGAATTGGTGCGAACGTTAGAGCTGTCCATTGCTGGGGGAGAAATGAATGGGGTTGCCGCTTGGCGCCGGATTCTGCCTGAAGGCACAGTCCGTGGTGGATTCGCCTCTGGGTGGAGAGGGGGCTCACGGGACTGGGACGGATTTATTCTCCCCCAGGGGAGTGGGGCTGAGGATGGGCCAGGCCATCCTGTGGCTGTCTGCCGTGGAGTAGTGGCTGGTAATCCTCATAGTTGTGTGTTTACTTAGCACCAGGTTGAGCCTTTAGCCAGGGGAATATCAGCTTCCAAGCTCATTGGTAGAATCCAACTCGAGGTTGCTTTTTCCTTGCTGACTGTCCTTATCTCCTGGAGACCGTACTTCTTGCGCACGATCCATGCCTCCGAGTCAGCAATGGCTCGCGTGATTAGATTGGGTCCACCAGGTAATTCAGGCCTGTAGCCTTAATTTCCTCTGCAAAATCTCTTGCTGTGTAGTGTAGGTCGCGGGGATTAGGATGTAGACATGGATGGGGAGGAGCATCCTGCTACCTCCTGGACAGGATCCCACACATACTAAAGTGAGAAGAACAAGATAATAAAAAGACAAAGAAAACATACTCATGTTTGCTTGTGTCAGCTTAGAGTAACCAGGATGGGCATGTTGGAAACTGGGAATGGGCACTGTGGCAGGCTGGGGGATGTGTCAGCTATGTCTCTTTAAGCTTTTGAATTTTGAGCAATGTGACTGTGCCCTTGTTCGGAGGCAGTGATGATAACCTCAAGACTTTAAAATGAACTGAATAAATACTGCAAAGGATGGACTCTCCCCTGGGAGAGAGAGAGCGGAAGTCCACCCTGCTCTGTTCTGTTGCTGCATGGATAAGTGCCTTGAGTCAGTGTTGTGCACCGTCTCTCCAAGCGGCCACGCCAGGTGAATCTTCCTGAAATGTTTCATTAATTCTGCCTCCCAGTGGAGAAATGCGGCTGGTGGCTCACTGTCCTCAGGTAGTCAAAGCCTCTTCCAGTCTGTGCACCCCCGCCTCCCCCAGGAACTGCCTCTGAGGTGCATTCACATCTCTATCCTGTCTCACCCCTGCCTTCTTCTGCCTTTCCAGCCAGGACCTGGTTTAAATGCCCACCTGCCCCAGGCTCTGCCCCTTCTCTGCCCAGTGCACCTGCCTGTCTCACTGATGCATTTGCTGTTATCTGTCTCCCCACTGAAATCCGTGAGGGTGGTAGTCACACTGTCCTCAGAATACCTTGACATATAGTGAGTGTTTTGGAAACACTGAAAGCATGAGTCCAAGAGGAGAAAGTCAGTCCAAGGGTTGGGAGGCAGTGTCTGCCAACATTTCCTGCCTAGTCTTCATTACTGAAGGACAAAGGTGTCAGTGGTACCTGCTCATGGTGCGGTGTGAATCAGGGGCCGAGGGATGTTGCCCCCTCCTAGGTGAGATGTTGGCCAGGGCATGGTGCATTTGCTCAGAGACAGGGTAGTAGGGAGGGGGAGAAAATCAGTAACTTGTCCATATGGGGCCCCATCCTGTGCCTGATTGGGCATGCCTCCCTACTTGGAGATACCAGTTAGAGCTGGAGATGAGCCCAGTCTTCAGAGTCTTCATGGGGTAAAGGATGTTGGCACCTCAGGACTGGAAAGATTAGCCAGGGAATTTGATGTGGATGCAGAAGTGAATCCTGGGACACCAGCGTGAAGAGGGAGCTAAGGAGGAGTCTGGAGGGAGCCAGCCGCTGGTGCAGTGGGAGGGCAGCCGAGGAGGGTGGGATGGGGACAACTACTGTGGGTGCTCCTGGGCAGCAGAGCTCAGGCTGGCCAGTAGAGTGACACTGTGCTGACTCCACGCGTGTCTGTGGTGAGGCTCCCCTGGCAGCCTGGCCTCTGAAGCTGCTGCTACCTGTGAAGGTCAGTTGGCCCACTTTCAGGGCACTGTGTCAGGACCAGGGTGGCCCACAGCAGATGCAGGTGCCGTGAGAGCTGCTTCCTCTTGCCATGGCAATCTTGGGCCCTTCCAGATGTGCTCACAGGCACTGTGGGTCACCTTGCTCTGTGGTCAGTATCTCATTCCTTCCCACCTGTGGCCCTGGCTTGTGAGTCTGTGTCTCCTTGGCTGGCTGACCTCCATTGGTTCCAGGATCAGAGAATGTGGTATCACTCATCAGGCCTTCCTGAGGTCTCAGGGTGAGGGGTGGAGGAAGTGATCCCTGCCTGGTGTGCCAGTGAACCCCTGGAGTTACCCCCTCTGCACACTCACCTGTGTCCTTGCTGGTCTCCAGGTCCCAGCCATGCCCAGCCTCAGAGTATGCTCTAAAGAGGCAGCAGTGGAGCTCTCAGTTCCTGGACCATCCCCTTGGACCCCTAGAGCCCAGGCCTGTGTGGAGTGATGCTCCTGCCGAGACCCACGCTGGATCTGCACTTCATGTTTCCCTCTGTTGTGGTGACCCTGAGCCAGGAGCCACCTCCCCTCACCATCAGCAGCCAGGTACTGGGTGTGCATTCCCCACTGATGCCCTTGTTCTGGGGAGACTTGGTCTACATTCCCCTGCACTTAACCTCTGGAGGTGTCCTGTCAGCGTTTGGGGCAGAGTGCCTTGTGGACTTGCAGGGCCAAGGCTGGAGGTCAGAGAGGAAGTTGGCCTGGCACCTGGCTGCCCTGGTGCCCTGAGCGGGACTCTGGTCTCTTCACCTGAAATAGAGGGTGTGACATGATGATCACCAGCTGAGCCCTGCCTAACTTCCTACCAGACTGGTGGTAGTCCTGCCCTCAGGTCTCTGCCCTAATCCAGGCCTTGGCCCTGTTCCTTCCTGGCTGCATTCACACTGCCCAGCTGCTCCCATCCCTGTTAGATACCAGACAGTCCTTTCTGAAGACACCTCACCAACTTGCCTCTTCTGTGGCCCTTTCAGCAGGGATCAGGGATTACTCACCATTAGCTTTCCTTGCTGGGATCTGATGATGGCTGTTTTACAAGAATACACCTACATGGGAAGTATTATACTGAGGACATGTGGGCAGAGTATCCTGGGCAGACTCTGTGCGGCCAGAGAAGGTTGGGCTAAGGGCAGAGATGGTCATAGGTGTGTTGGAAGGATGAGATGGGTAGAGGATGAGAGGCATGATGGAGCCAAGAAGTGGCTCTGAGGGAAATACTTGCTGCCAGATGACCAAGGGTGTGCCAAGCAGAGAATGGCGAGTTAGGTCAAGACCCTTGCTCCAGGGAAAACACAGGTTGATGGCAGCTCATGTTTTAAAAGCCACTATAGAGCAAAATAGTGGAATAGGCAGCTCCAGACACCCATCTCTTCACATAAACTATTAAAAACAAGTAGAAGCTATCAGGGCCAATGTAGTCAGAAATCTAGAAAACAGGTTTACAGCAACCAAGCAAATGCTGAATCAACAAAAAGGCAACCTAAAAATGAAAGCTTCACAGATATTTCCTGGTTCAGCATCATATTGAAAGTGAGCATCCTGTGTTCCTAGTGTGGGACCCAGAGGGAGCAGAGCAGAACTTATTCAGAAATCACCTTGTTCTTCCCTGTGTGGGATTGGAAAAAGAATTGAATCAAACTGTCTCTGTGTTGCCTAACTCAGAATTACTTGGTGGAAAGTGCTGGGCTCAAAACACAGAAACAGGAACTGAACTCTCTCAGGCACTTGGGACATCACTTAATAGTACAGTCAACTTCCTAAAGCCCAGGAGGGAAGGGCAGAGAAATGAGGACATTCAAAAGCACCCTCGTATGTCAGGGAATTTAGAAGCCATGTACAGACCCAGGATAGAAGGTATACTCAGAAAAGACCTCTGAAGATTGTAGTGTCACCTCCAGCTGATCTCTGTGATCTGTGGAAGCAGGAGCCACACAGAGTAATAATGAGTGCTGAAGTAGTTTCCCAGCAGAGCACAGTAAATATTCTCAAATGTCTAGTTGTTAACAAAAAAATCATAAAGAATACACATAAGCAGAAAATACAGCTGCTTATGTCAAATAAAAAATTAATTGACAGAAGTGTCCCTGAAAAAGCACAGATACTTAACAGATTATAAATAAGCTGTCTTAAATGTGCTCAATAATCTGAAAGAAACCATGAACAGGGAACTAAAATCTATGTACAAACAAACTGAAAAAATCAGTAGAGATAGTTGTAAATATACAATTCACATTTTATTTGTTATAAAAAGAAACAGAGTGGAAGTCCTAGAGCTGGGACTTCCTGGTGCTCCAGTGGTTAAGGCTCTGCTTTGCACTGCATGGAGCACATGTTTGATCCCTGGCCAGGGAACTGAGATCTCACATACCTTGTGGTGCAGTCAAAATAAAGAAGTCCTGGAGGGAGAACTAAAGTAACTGAAGGGAAGAGTTTTCTGGAGGATTTCATTAGCAGGTTTGAGCAGGCTATAGAACTGGTGAACTTGAAGTTATCCAATCTGAGTAGCAGAAAGAAAAAAGGTTGAAGAAAAGTGAACAGAGCCTAACAGACTCATGGTGAAAGGCTGTTGCTGAGCCGTGAAAGACGCTGGGAGAGGAATTCAATCTGCGGTCAGTGACAAGGCTTGACTGCTCAGAGCTTTTGTGTAATAAAGATTTATTAAAGTATAAAAGAGATAGAGAAGACATAGACATCAGAAGAGGGCAGAAAAAGTGCTCCCTTGCTAGGTTTTAGCAAAAATTATATACCTTATTAGCAAGTTGCTAAAAGGAAATGTCTCAAAACTCAGAGTGGCACCAGGCCCCTCACCCACAACATGCGTTTTGAGATAACATTGGCACAAGGTGAGTCACTCGAGCCATAAAACAATTGACAGGAATCTTGAAGAAAGGCAGATTTCCAAGCAAATACACAGTCTCATTCACATAGCTTAAGAGAACATTTCCGTGAGTAAAACATACTGGTTTGTTGAGCCATTATCAGTTCTAAGTCTTAGGTGGAACCCACTTGAAGAAAGATAAGAGTCTAAGGTAAATACATAGTTCATTAACATAGCTTAAGAAAAACATTTCCATAAGAAAAACTTATTGGTTAGCTCAGGTTTGAGAAAAATTAAGTTCAGGTGGAACCAGGTGTCATGGCAACACAGAATTTTAAAAGACACTTCCTTTTAATTTTGTATAGAGAAGGGGAAAAAAAATCTGACAATTGTAGTTTGTTTCCTCCTGCTGCTTAAGACAGAGAGAAACACTGTCTGACACCTGCAGCCTATTTCCTCTCTTGGGGCCCCTAGCCTTCCTGCCTGTTACCCTCTCAGTGGGATACCATCAAGGAAACCAACACACACATGGGAATCCAAGAAAGGTGAGAAAGACAGAAAGGGGTGGAAAACATGTTAAATTTGATGAAAGATGCCAAAAAGCTTTGCACCTACATGTCTAGAAAGCTCCGCAAGCTCCCAGTAGGACAGAGTCAAAGAGATCCACACCAGAACTCATTATAATCAAACTGTTAGAAGATTGTATCTTGAAATCAACAAGGGAAGCAAACCAGCTTATATAAGATATCCTCAATAAGATGAAGAGCTAGGTTCTCATCAGCCCTTGGAGGTTGGAAGGCAGTGGGATGACATATTTAAACTGCTTAGAGAATGAAACTGCTGACTAAGAATTCTACATCTGGCAACATTATCTTTCAGAGTAAAGACAAAGTTAAGGTATTCTTGGATAAACAAAAGCTCAGGGTGTTTATCACCAACAGACGTGCCTTGTGAGCAGTGTCAGAGGAAGTGTTACAGGCTAAGAGGAAAGGGTATTAGGCAGGAGCTCAAAGCTATACAGAGAACCAAAGATCTCTGATAGAATTAACCACATAGTAAGGATAAAAGCTAGTATTGTCGTATTGGTTTATAACCTCACTTATGATTTAAAAGACAAATGTGTGAAATGATCATAAACCTCTACTACTGAACATATAGCATGTAAGGATACATTTGTGACTGCAACAACATAAAGGTAGCAACATATCTGTATAGGAGTAGAGTTTCTGTATGCTGCTGTGGCTACTTTGGTTAACAGTTCAAACTTGGTGGCTTTATTCTGAGGATTCAACATACAGCTTGGTGACTATAGTTAATAATGTATAGTGTACTTGTCAACTGCCAGGAGAGTTGATCTTGAAAGTTCTCACCACACACACACACACACACACACACACAGTGGTTACTGTGCAAGGAGATGGATATGTCAGTTATGGTGGTCATCATTTGCATATATATGTGTATCAGTTCATCCCCTTGTGCACTTTAAACTTAATATGGACTTTCCTGGTGGTCCAGAAGTTAAGAATCCACCTGCCAGTTCAGGGTACACAGATTTAATCCCTGCTGCAGGAGGATCCCACATGCCACAATGCAGCTAAGCCTGTGTACCACAGTTACTGTGCCAGTGCTCCAGAACCCGTGAGCTGTAACTACCGAGGCTCATGTGCCCCTAGAGCCCATACTTTGCAACAAGAGAAGCCACTGCAATGAGAAGCCTGTGCACTGCAACTGAAGAGTAGTGCACCCCCTACCCTTGCAACTAAAGAAAGATGATGCAAAGCAGTGAAGACCTAGCACAGCCAGATAAATAAATTTCTTTATTAAAAAAAAGATAACAACTTACATGATGTTTTATGGCAATTTATTTCGATAAAGATGGGGCAGGGGACCAAAAAAGCTGAAGGGAGAGGGCCAAATTAGATTGTTTTAGGACGTTAGAGTATTAATTATAATCGCCATGATACAACTAAGAAAGTATCTTTAAAATATACACAAAAGGAATAAAGAAGAAAATCAAATGGTATGCTACAAAAAATAAACTGAACACAAAGGAAGATAGTAATAGATCAAATGAGAACACAAAGGTCAAAGACATTGAAAAGATTCAAGAAGCAAAGTGGTAGAAGTAAGTCCTTCTTTGTCAGTAATTAAATGTTAATGGTTTAAACTCTTGTCAACAGGCAGATATGTCAAATACGGACAGAATGGATTTTAAAAAGTATGACCCAACTATATACTGTCTACAGGAGGCTTACTTCAGGAGGCTTCCAAAGGGAAAAATAAGCTTAAAGTGAAAGGTGAAAAAGATATGTTCTATGCAAATAATAACAAAAGAGACCTGGGGTTACTATACTAATATCGGACAAAGTAAACTATGTCAAGAAACTGTGCAAGAGAAAAGAAGGATATTATATATTGATAAATGAGTTAATTAATCAGGAAGATTGTTGTTCAGTCACTTAGTCATATCTGACTTTTTGCGATCCCATATACTGCAGCCCGCCAGGCTTCCCTGTCCTTCACTATCTCCCAGAGTTTGCTCGAACCCCTGTCTACTGAGTTGATGCTTTCCAACCATCTAATCTGTTGTCCTCTTCTCATGCCCTCAATCTTTCCCAGCATCAGGGTCTTTTCCAATGAGTCTACTCTTCACATCAGGTGGCCAAAGTATTGGAGCTTCAGCTTCAGCATCAGTTCTTCCAATGAACATTCAGGGTTGCTTTCCTTTAGGATTGACTGGTTTGTTCTCCTTGCTGTCCAGGGGACTCTCAAGAGTCTTCTCCAGCACCACAGTTTGATATATATTGATAAACAAGTCAATTAATCAAGAAGATAGAGCAGCGATAAATGTAAACACTAAATAGAACCCCCAAAACATATGAAGCAGGCATAGATTTGAGCGAAGAGATGCTTTGGTAGCAATTGGAGACTTTAATACCTCACTTCCAAAAGTTAAGAAAAACATCTAAACAGGCAATGGCACCCCACTCCAGCACTCTTGCCTGGAAAATCCCATGGACAAAGGAGCCTGGTGGGCCGCAGTTCATGGGGTTGCTAAGAATTGGACAAGACTCAGCGACTTCCCTTTCACTTTTCCTTTCATGCATTGGAGAAGGAAATGGCAACCCACTCCAGTGTTCTTGCCTGGAGAATCCCAGGGATGGAGGAGCCTCGTGGGCTGTCGTCCATGGGGTCGCACAGAGTCAGACACGACTGAAGCGACTTAGCAGTAGCAGCAGCAGAAGTTTAGTAATGAAACAGGGAAATTGAGCAATACTATAATTAATAGATCTGATAGACATAGATATACCCTCTGCCCAAGGGAGCAGATACACAGTTTTAAGTGCATATGGAAGATTCTTCAATGTAGACCGTATATTAGACTACAAAACCAGTCTCAGTCAATGTTGAAATAATATAAAGCATCATCTCCAAGCAATAACTGCAGGAAAACTGGAAAATGAACAAATATGTTGAAGTAAAACCACACACTCTTAGTTGGTCGAAGAAGAAACCACAAGGGAAGTTAGAACATACCTACAGACAAATGAAAAGAAAGCCACAAACTACCAGAACTCACAGGATACAGGGAAGCCCAGAGCGGAAATTTACAGCAGTCAATGCCTATTAGGAGGAGGATAGATAGGTCTTAACAGCAGTACCTGACTTGACATCCTAGGGGTCTGTGAGAAGAGTAAACAAAACCCAGAGCTGATGGAAGGGAATAATGAACATTGGAGCAGAAATAGAGACTGGAAAAACAATACGAGAATCAATGTATTTAAAAGGTTTTTTGAAACGATTAACAAATGACAAAAACAACACACTGAAAATCAAGTGAAAATGGGATGGGGACATTATTACTGACTATACAAAAGTGAAAAAGAGTAAAAAGCAGTTCAGCTCAGTCGCTCAGTCATGTTCAACTCTTTGCGACCCCATGAATCACAGCATGCCAGGCCTCCCTGTCCATCACCAACTCCCAGAGTTCACCCAAACTCATGTCCATCGAGTTGGTGATGCCATCCAGCCATCTCATCCTCTGTCGTCCCCTTCTCCTCCTGCCCCCAATCCCTCCCAGCATCAGAGTCTTTTCCAGTGAGTCAAATCTTCGCATGGGTGGCCAAAGTACTGGAGTTGCAGCTTTAGCATCAGTCCTTCCAGAGGACACCCAGGACTGATCTTTAGAATGAACTGGTTGGATCTCCTTGCAGTCCAAGGGACTCTCAAGAGTCTTCTCCAACACCACAGTTCAAAAGCAGCAATTATTTGGCACTCAGCCTTCTTCACAGTCCCAACTCTCACATCCATACATGACTACTGGCAAAACCATAGCCTTGACTAGACGGACCTTTGTTGGCAAAGTAATGTCTCTGGTTTTTAATATGCTATCTAGGTTGGCCATAACTTTGCTTCGTTGCATGCCAACAAATTAGATAACCTACATGAAAAGGCTAAATTCCTAAAAAAGAGACAGATTACCAAGAGTGACTCAAGAATAGGTAGAAGGTAAGAACAGACTTATAACAATTAAAGGTTGAATCTGTAACTTTTAAAACTAACAAACCAGGGCCAAATGGCATCACAAGACATTTAAAGAAGGTTTTATGCTGTTTCGTCAAGCTTGCAAACTATACAAGAGGAAGGATAATCAAAGACAGCACAGGAAAAGAAAATTATACATTAAGACATTTTGTGGCTGTATATACAAAACCCTCAACAAAATGCTAGCAAACTGAATCCAGCAGTGTTAATAAAAGTATTATATCCCATGACCAAGTGGGATGTAACCCAGGGACACAAGAGTGCTTCAACGTAAGAACCAATGAGTGTCATTTACCACATTAATCGAATGAAGGGGAAAAGCTATAATCATCTTAATTGATGCAAAAAAAAAAATGTATTTGACAAAACCAAATTCATTTTCATAATGAAAACACTGAGAACTCCATTCAAGGCAACCTCCTCAACACGATAAAGGGCATTCATGAAAAACCTACAGCTAATGTCATGTACATTAGTGAAATATTAAAAGGTTTTCCCCATAAATCAGGAAAATATGCCTGCTTTCACCTCTGCTCTTCAGTACTGTTTTGGAAGTTCTAACCAGAGCAATCAGGCCAGAAAAAAAAAAAAAAAAAAACAAATTAGATAACCTACATGAAAAGGCTAAATTCCTAAAAAAGAGACAGATTACCAAGAGTGACTCAAGAATAGGTAGAAGGTAAGAACAGACTTATAACAATTAAAGGTTGAATCTGTAACTTTTAAAACTAACAAACCAGGGCCAAATGGCATCACAAGACATTTAAAGAAGGTTTTATGCTGTTTCGTCAAGCTTGCAAACTATACAAGAGGAAGGATAATCAAAGACAGCACAGGAAAAGAAAATTATACATTAAGACATTTTGTGGCTGTATATACAAAACCCTCAACAAAATGCTAGCAAACTGAATCCAGCAGTGTTAATAAAAGTATTATATCCCATGACCAAGTGGGATGTAACCCAGGGACACAAGAGTGCTTCAACGTAAGAACCAATGAGTGTCATTTACCACATTAATCGAATGAAGGGGAAAAGCTATAATCATCTTAATTGATGCAAAAAAAAAAATGTATTTGACAAAACCAAATTCATTTTCATAATGAAAAACTGAGAACTCCATTCAAGGCAACCTCCTCAACACGATAAAGGGCATTCATGAAAAACCTACAGCTAATGTCATGTACATTAGTGAAATATTAAAAGGTTTTCCCCATAAATCAGGAAAATATGCCTGCTTTCACCTCTGCTCTTCAGTACTGTTTTGGAAGTTCTAACCAGAGCAATCAGGCCAGAAAAAAAAAAAAAAAAAACATTCAAATTGGGAAGGAAGAAATAAAACTACCTCTGTTTGTATAAGGCACAATCCTATATATATAATAGGAAGTCCCAAAGAATCCATTAAAAACCTGCTAGAGCTAATATTAAATGAATTCAGCAGAGTTGCAGAGTACAGGTCAGTACACAAAATCAGTTGTGTTTCTATACCCCAACAATGGTGGGAATGTAGAATGGTATAGCCATCAGTTCAGTTCAGTTCAGTCGCGCAGTCGTGTCCGACTCTTTGCGACCCCATGAATCGCAGCACGCCAGGCCTCCCTGTCCATCACCAACTCCCGGAGTTCACTCAGACTCACGTCCATTGAGTCAGTGATGCCATCCAGCCATCTCATCCTCGGTCGTCCCCTTCTCCTCCTGCCCCCAATCCCTCCCAGCATCAGGGTCTTTTCCAATGAGTCAACTCTTCGCATCAGGTGGCCAAAGTACTGGAGCTTCAGTTTTAGTATCATTCCTTCCAAAGAAATCGCAGGGTTGATCTCCTTCAGAATGGACTGGTTGGATCTCCTTGCAGTCCAAGGGACTCTCAAGAGTCTTCTCCAACACCACAGTTCAAAAGCATCAATTCTGCGCTCAGCCTTCTTCACAATCCAACTCTCACATATAGCCATGGTGGAGTACAATTTGGCAGTTCCTCAAAGTTTAAACATAGCATTACCACGCGTGCATGCTCAGTCACTTCAGTTGTGTCTGACTCTGCAACTCTAGGGAGTGTAGCCCACCAGGCTCCTCTGTCTGTGGGATTATCCAGGCAGGAATACTGGAGTGGGTTGCCATCCCCTCCTCCAGGGGACTTCCCAACCCAAAGATTGATCACATGTCTCCTGCATTGGCAGGCAGGGGTTCTTTAACACTAGCACCACCTGGGAAGCCCTGGCATTACCGTGTTACCCAGTTAATTCCACTGCTGGATACATACCCACAGAATTCAAGGCAAATACTCATCAAGTACACGTACGTCATATTCATAGCACTGTTCACAGTAGTCAAGAGGTGTAAGCAACCCAGATGCCCCTCAGTGGATGGATGCAGAAACCAGATGTGTTGTGTCTGTACCATGGAATATTATTCAGCCATAAGGGAGTCAAGCACTGGTACCTGCTGCAGTGACTGAACCTGCAGAAACGTTAGGTTGAGAGGAAGAGTCCAGACATCAAAAGTTGTGTATATTGATTTCATTCACATGCAAGGTCAGGAATGAGGTAAGTCCATGGAGACAAAATGCAGGTGGGTGGTCACCAGGTGCTGGGAGCCAGGAGATATGGACTAATGCACTGGGGCTTTGAGGTGATGGAAATGAAATGTCTTGGAACAAGATACAGATTTTGACTGCACAACATTGTAAATGTACTAAATGCCACTGAAGTGTTCATTTAAAACAGTTATTTTGTTTGTTAACTTCACCTCAATACACATAACAGTAAAATGGAACAGAGCCCCTGTGGGGATGGAGAGGGGTGGAGCCCCGGCCGAGGCTGCCATGCCGCTGGAGGCTTGTGTGGCGGGGCAGGTGCTGCTGAGTCTCTGCTGGGCCCCTTGACAGCCACAGCCACGCGAGGACTTGTGAGCATGGCTCCGACGGGGCACGTTTCACAAACCCAGGAGCAGCTAATCATACAGGTCTCCACTGTTTCCTCTTGGGAAGTCTAACAGGCTTGCTGTGTGCTGGCTGGGCCAGTCGTTGCCACACTTGTGGGGGCAGTGTGGCAAACAAGTGCATTTGTTTACACATCTTTTCCTTCATTAAACCCAGTGTTTTTAATGAAAAATTTTCTTAAAGCATATTTCTGATTTTATATTTCCTTTCAAAAAAAGACTTTCATTGTTGTTTCCAATAATTCTTATGTTGCAGAGAATTGTATCCAGTCTAGCAAATAAAAAATGCCATCACCCTCACCCATAGGACTCACTCTTGTTTCCCATCTCAGTAAAATCCTTCCAGGCCAATAGTTTCTCTGGCCCCAAAAGCAGTTCCCATTTCCACTCCCTCAGGAGCCACACCAATGACCTTGTCTCAGTCGGGTCAGCGAGCCAGGCCCCACAGGCCAGATCCAGCTCACAAGTTGTTTATGACCTGCAAGCAAAGAACAGTTCACAGTTTTTTAAGGATTGTAACAGAGCAGACCTTATGACAGAGACTGCAGCCACAGAGCCCAGAATGGGTCCTCTCTGACCCTTCATGGAAAAGCTATGTCCCTTCTTGTGCAGCCAGGAGAGGGCAGGGCTCCCAGGGCCACCCTGTCCAGACCCTTGTTTCCTGCAGTGACCGCCCTGTTTGTCCCTGCAGCCCTCACTGTGCCCCTATCACACATGGGAGCCCTGCTGGTGCCCCACAGCTGGGGCCCTGGGAGAAGATGGTAGCCCACCTGCAGGTGTGATGACAGGCCTGCCTGACAGCCAGCAGAAGGGTGAAGCAGGTTGCCTCACTGTGTGCAGCCACATGGTCAAGCTCCACGGAGGGGGTCTTGGCACAGACTGTGCAGGGCCTTCCAGCTGGGCCACGAGTCAGGTGACCAGAATGCAAGCTGCCACCACCAGACACGTGGGCAGGGGAGTCAGGCTGAGCACACAATACAGCTGGGTCTGTGCTGAGGAGAATAGAAGCCTCCAGGTGACGTGGGGAGACGAAATGCTGTTGTGGGGGGAGATTCTAGAAGTTCCAGTAGGGGAATGGAAATCATTCCTGAATCGAGGGGCAGGTCAGAGGGCAACAGGCCCAAGGAGGCTGAGAGTACTGTGGGGTGCCCTTCACCTACCCACTCAGCACCCCTGCGTGGCCCCTGCGTGGAGCCCTGTTGGGAACAATGGTCAGAGAAGTCCTCTTTTGTGAGGTATTTAGCTGAGACAGGCTAAAGGGAAGGAGGGAGCATGAAGACCATTGGGGAGGTGGCGCCATGTGACTTTCTGTTTGTCATTTCAGGCTGGGACACTAGGACTAAGGGCCAGGAGTTTGTTCAGAAGGAAGACGTTTCTGAGGACTTGGAATCACAGGTAGAAATATCAGATAGCTCTGGCAGTGATGCTCCCCAGACATCTGAGCTTGGAGGACTCTGTGGTGGTGTAGAAGAAAGAGACGGGAGGGTCCCTGAGGATGAGAGGCAGATGCACCACCCTCACTCAGAGGGGGCCTTCACTCTTGCACAGATGCTTCTCAGGAGCCCCTCAGGAGCGAGAGAGGTGGACTGTGATGACATCAAGAGCAGCTGCAGCCGGAGCCCAAGCCCAGTGGAGTGTCAGGGGCCTCCTGCAGAGGGGAGGCCCCATCCACGTGGCATACAGAGCCTGCCCTGCAGCCTGGACCTGCCCAGCTGCACAGGACTTCACGTGGCCGAAAGCCCGTTCATATGCAGTGAGTGTGGGAAAACTTTTGAAGGAGACCCTGATCTTACACAGCATCAGACAGTGCACACTGGATACAAGTCCATCTGTAATGAGTGTGGAAGGCTCTCCAGCACACACACAGGCTTCCTTCAGCACCGGCTCACCCACCATGGGGAGAAGCTGCATGTGTGTTCTGAGTGTGGGAAGGCCTTCTGCCAGAGCTCCAGCCTTAAAAAGCACCAGAAGTCCCATGTGAGTGAGAAGCCCTACGAATGCAGTGAGTGCGGGAAGACCTTCAGGCGCAGCTCCAACCTCATCCAGCACCAGAGAATCCACTCTGGCGAGAAGCCCTACGTGTGTCATGCCTGTGGGAAGGCCTTCAGGCGCAGTTCCAACCTCGTCAACCACCAGAGGGTCCACACAGGGGAGAAGCCCTTCGAGTGCACTGAGTGTGGGAGAGCCTTCAGCCAGAGCTCACACGTGAGGAAGCACCAGAGGGTCCATACCGGGGAGAGGCCTTACTCATGTAGCGAATGTG
>SJXQ01000429.1:154917-171210 GCA_006408695.1 Aepyceros melampus | reverse complement strand
CTTATACACATCTCCAACCTCATCAAACACCACAGGGTCCACACGGGGGAGAAGCCCTACAAGTGCAGTGACTGTGGGAAGGCCTTCAGCCAGAGCTCGAGCCTCATCCAGCATTGGAGGATCCACACCGGGGAGAAGCCTCATGTGTGTGCTGTGTGTGGCAAGGCCTTCAGATACAGCTCGGTGCTCCAGAAGCACCAGATCATCCACACAGGGGAGAAGCCGTACGAGTGTGGCGTCTGCGGGAAGGCCTTCAGCCACAGCTCCGCACTCGTGCAGCACCAGGGTGTGCACACGGGCGACAAGCCCTACGAGTGCCGCGAGTGTGGAAAGACCTTTGGCCGCAGCTCCAACCTCATCCTGCACCACCGGGTCCACACGGGGGAGAAGCCCTATGAATGCACTGAGTGTGGGAAAACTTTCAGCCAGAACTCAACTCTCATTCAACATAAGAGGATCCACAACGGGTTGAAACCCCACAAGTGTAACCAGTGTGGCAAAGCCTTCAACCGGAGCTCCAACCTCATCCACCACCAGAAGGTCCACACTGGCGAGAAGCCCTACACCTGCGTGGAATGTGGGAAGGGCTTCAGGCAGAGCTCGCACCTCATTCAGCACCAGATCATCCACACAGGCGAGAGGCCCTATCAGTGCAGTGAGTGTGGGAAGTCCTTCAGCCAGTGCTCCGTTCTCATCCAGCACCAGCGGATCCACACTGGGGTGAAGCCCTACGACTGCACAGCTTGTGGAAAAGCCTTCAGCCAGCGGTCAAAGTTGACCAAGCACCAGTTGATCCACACCAGGGAGTGAACCCCTCGCAGCTTTACCCTGACCCCCTGGCTGCGCCTCGCTCTCCCTCCCCAGACTTGAGGAGCTCTCACTCACTCCGTCTACTCCATGGTCACCGCCCATGAGGCCACCGTCCACAGAGGCCACTGTCTACACACTGGGGACCCCCTGTGGTCCTGCTCCTTCTCCCAAGTCCCCTGCCATCACCCTTGTCTCCTGTGAGCTCATTTCTCTTTGTTGTTTGTTTTTCCAGTTTGTTATGAGACAGCTGTACTTGTTAGAAGGGAAAGGATTATAGAGGCTGTGCGCTCATCCATAGAGTTTATTACTGTAAAGGAACATAACCAAGAAAGTAAATGACATTTGGTTTGAGACAACCACAGACCTCCGTGTGCTCACTAGTCAAGGGACTGAGTCCTTTGTCAGTGGTTGTGGCTGGTATCTGTTTTCATGTCAGGTTGAGAGTTTGCAGGTCTGGTTGCTGTCACTGCCCCACCCCCTTCCTACCTGGTAATGGGACTTGACCCTCCCCGCTCCCCCCTTTCCAGGGTGTCCGTCTGCAGTCTGTGGTTATGTGTGCTTGCTCTGCGGTGGCTCAGGCCCTGTGGCTCCACTCAGGCTGCAGCACAATTGTACATGAGGCAGTTCCTGAGCTCTGGTCCTGGGCCTCACCGGCAGGGGCAGCTCTACATGCTCTTCTCGTCCTCTCTGCAGGCTCCCGGATCCATTGCCAGACACTTACAGGGCATCTAGGTGCCCCTAAGAGGTGGACATTGGCTCCCGACTCCCTGCACAGGGGAACTTAGCCCAGAAGCCACACTTCTGCCACCAGGGAGGTCCTGACCTGGGAATGTCCTAGGAAGAATGAGGGACCCCTCCGCACTGTTCCAGCAGGAAAGGAGGCAGTGGCTTGTAGTCACGAAGGGAAGGGAAGGTGTGGCTTCTGAGTTCTCAAGGAAGTAGAGGCAAGGCCAGCAGTTGCAAATGTGGAGGGAGAGGTGGTTTGAGGCTGGAGAGAAAAGAGGGTGGAGGGGTGACTCGGATGCACAGGCGAGTCCATGGGCTTGGGTGGCACGGGCTGCCCAGGGTCCCCTCCAAGGCCCCGTGAAGCAGCTGTCCCTGCTGCCCTGCAGAGGCCCTGTCATACCCTCCCCTACACTATGGGCGCCATCCCACCCCCTCTCCCCAGCAACAACTAATGGGATACAGTTTCCAGACTTGGCCTCAGCCTGACAAGACTGCTCCTATTGTTACTGTCAGGCAGCTCCTCTGGCTTCACGCTCCTCCTCCGCCAGTCTGGCTTTGATTTATGATTCCTTTTTTCAGTAAGTATCTGTGTCCGCCTCTACTCCACTCTGTTGCTGATTGGCCCGCTTGCTGCTGGCCTGCATCGCTCAGCCCTGCTGCACATGGTGTGCTGTCACATCCTCTGCTACGGAGTCGGAGACCCCTCCAACAAGAGGCTAAAATTGGTGCAATACCAAATTTGTGCAAGACTCCTCCACGGAAGGGGCTGCAGCCACCTCCTGCTAGGCCTCCTGGAGTCTCTGGATCACTCATGATGGCACTCAGTTGTCCAAGGGCTTCTGATGCAAGAAACTGCCCTCTTTCCCCCATACAATATGCCACTAGAGCTGCAGTTACTGAAACTTACAAACAGTGTCAGACTTTATTTTGGGGGGCTCCAAAATCACTGCAGATGGTGACTGCAGCCATGAAATTAAAAGGCGCTTACTCCTTGGAAGAAAAGTTATGACCAACCTAGATAGTATATTCAAAAGCAGAGACATTACTTTGCCGACTAAGGTCCGTCTAGTCAAGGCTATGGTTTTTCCTGTGGTCATGTATGGATGTGAGAGTTGGACTGTGAAGAAGGCTGAGCGCCGAAGAATTGATGCTTTTGAACTGTGGTGTTGGAGAAGATTCTTGAGAGTCCCTTGAACTGCAAGGAGATCCAACCAGTCCATTCTGAAGGAGATCAACCCTGGGATTTCTTTGGAAGGAATGATGCTAAAACTGAAGCTCCAGTACTTTGGCCACCTGATGTGAAGAGTTGACTCATTGGAAAAGACCCTGAATCTGGGAGGGATTGGGGGCAGGAGGAGAAGGGGACGACCGAGGATGAGATGGCTGGATGGCATCATGGACTCAATGGACGTGAGTCTGAGTGAACTCCGGGAGTTGGTGATGGACAGGGAGGCGTGGCGTGCTCGATTCATGGGGTCGCAAAGAGTCGGACACGACTGAGGGACTGAACGGAACGGAATGGACCTCCTGAGCCCATGACCCTCTGAACCCAGGTGCTCATTACGCTCTGGGTCACAGAAGCAGTACCCAACAAACTTAGGGGCTGCCAAGCTACCTTGGTGCAGGATGGAGCTGAACCTGGGCCTTTGGCCTGCTCCGCCTGCAAGAGGAATAGCCTCACCTATTCTCAGCCCCTTTCCAGATGTCAGGCTGCTGGGCCCTGTCCACCTGGGGAGCTCCAGGGTGGGATGAATTCGAGGGAACAGCGGTGGGATTTCCAAGACTATAGGCAGAGAAGTGCCAACTGTCATGGAAGATGGAGCTCAGAGGGGAGCCGCTCCTCATTTTTAACCAGGATGACCCTGATACAGGGCCAGACTGGAGGGTCAGCATGACTGGCCAAACACCAGGCAGTTGTCTTAGCACCCAGTGACCTGACTCACAGCCTCATCTGCACATTTTTACAAACTTGTGCTGTCACCTAAGAGTTGAACCCTTTGGTGTAAAAAGTTCCAGGAATCTCTTGCCTCACAGATGCCCCAAAATACTAATCAAGGTCTCTAGATGGCTCTCCCTATATTTAGGCACAACAGGAGGCCTCCCCTGCATGCCCTCATCCCCTCCAGAGTTCCAGGTTTTACTGAGAGTGGCCAAGGCACTCTTGTCAGTTTTACCTGCTGCAGGCTGCAGAGTCCACACAGCTCATTTAAACAGGCTCTGAATTAGCTGAGTGAAACATGATGTGTCTCTCATCAAACATCAGGGTGAGTGGTGACTAGCAGGCTGGCACCTTGAGGCCTCATCCTCATTTTGTGCCCACATCTGAAAAAGCAGAAAAGCCAGCCGGGTACTCTGCCCTCTGATGCCAGCAGGAGATTGAAAACATCCAGGCCCTCACCTGGGCTCAGGGACCTTCCCTCCAGCTGCTCCTGCTGACCGCAGTAGAGGCCCAGGCTGGTGACCCTTCTTGCTCTCAAGCCACCTCAACCTGTTCCAGAGGCCTTCTCTACCCTCCTCAGAGACCTCCTTTATGTCAATAATAAAGCTTTTCATACCTTCAAAAAACCATAAGCCCTGCTTGGCCTCCACACCTTCTTCCACTCTGGTCTTTGGTTTATGGACGTCAAGTTCCTCGGTACTGTGACTTCTCCCTCAACTCCTTGTTCTAACAAAAGCCTGGTTGCTGTGACTGCACAAGTTCCCTGGAGCCCTCACCCTTTCCCACGACCTCGAGAGTTGGAGATCAGGAGGACAATCTCCTGGCTCCTGATTTCCATACCCATACACCTCTGCCTTCAGCCAATAATGCCAGCTCTGTTGAGAACAACAGAAAAGCAGCCCCAACAGCTCAAAGCTGCCCTGCGTTAGGGCTCCCTGGGCAAAAAATGCCAGTTGGGGCCCCTAGCCCCGGGCTCCAGGTGGCTCCTTGGTACCAACTGTGCCATGGTTTCCATGTCCTGCCAGAGTTCTGGGAGACTCCTCCATGGATCCCACAGCCCAGGCCTCACAGATGATGAATGTAGGGGAAAAACTGTCCCTTGACACCCACGGCCTCTCCGTGCAAGGAGAAGCAGGGAGACTGGAGTGGTGTGTGAGAGCAGGGCCAGGGTCCAGGACCATCTTGAAGTTTCCATGGCTTTGGAGGCAACTCGGGTCTGAGTGGAAAACAGAGTCTTGATAGCTGAGGATGGTGCAGGCCACGCCAGAGCAGCCAGCCACGTAGGATGAGGTTGGTTCTTTCCGGTAGGGCTTGGCAGACACTGGCCCCTGGGCTTCCCTGGAAGTAACACAAAGGCATGGGGGGAGGTGGAGGTGGCCTGACTGCAGGTACCCTGTGAGGCTTATTCTGTATGCAGGCTCTTCTGTGCTCATGGGCCAGACTGTGAATCTTCCAGACATCAGAACATTGACTGGGGAGACCACTGCCAACTGGAAATGTGATAGCAAGATGGCCTCAGATTCAGGGGAAAGGACCAATCTCATTCTGTGTGGTAGTGGGGTAACAAAAAGCCTTTTGGAAAAAAGATTAGTTACTCTTTACATCTCTTAGCAGAATAAAGTCCAAATGGAACAGAGATTTAAATGTAAAGAAACAAAACCAGATGAGTACTGGGTGAAAACATGGGTGGATTCCTCCAGAACTGGGAAGTTAGGGAAATTTTACTGTAGCTTGAAATCAAGCAACAATAAGGGAAAACAAATGATAAATTTCATTACACAGAAATAAAGTTTTGCAGGACCAACACCTTTATATTCAAAGTAAAAAGACAAATGGTGAATTGGAGGAAGTGTTTACAACTTATACATAACACATATAAAATTAATGTACATAAGGTTATTTAAAATTAGGGTTTCATTTTCAACAAATGGTGTTGTAATTATTGCATAACCATATGCCAACAAAGTGAATCTCAATCCTTGCCCCACACCATCTAAAGAATTTAACTCAAAATGTATCGTCAACCAAAATGTACAGCAGAAACTTCTAAAAGAAAACATAAGAGAAAACCTACTGACCTTCACTTTGGTCAAGATTTATTAAATAAATAATCTTTGGTGAAGATTTATTAAATAGGACACAAAGAGCAGGAACTTTCGAGGAAGGAATTCAGTGAGTAGGAGCTCATCAAGATTTAGAACATTTGTTCCTCAAAATTAAAGGAAAAGGCAAAGCATAAACTGGGAGAAAATATTTGCAAAACATATATATCTAAAAAAGGACTTGTACTCCATGCTATAAAGAAGTCCTGGTGACTTCCCTGGTGGTTCAGTGGGTAAGACTCCATGTTTCCAATGCAGGGGACCCTGGTTTGACCCCTAGTTGGGGAACTAAGATACTGCAAACTGCAACTAAGCCTGTGAGTCAAAGCTACCGAGCTCACACACTCTAGAGAAGCCCGCACCGCAGTGATGACATGGTGTAGCCAAAAATATAATAATAATAACATAATTTATTAAAAGTGATTTTGGAGTCTACTCTTTATACCATCTCTCTGGTATCATATTGATTGCTTATATAACTTGTCAGTACTTATATAACTTGTAAGTCATAACAGTCAAAAAAGACTGTAAGTGCTTGCAATTTTTAATCTTAAGTGTTAAGAACAAAGTTTTAAAAAATCTACAACTTATGTCACAAAGGGTTAACATAATCAGTTCAGTTCAGTTCAGTCACTCAGTCATGTCTGACTCTTTGCAACCCCATGGACTGCAGCACACTTGTCCATCACCAACTCCCAGGGCTTTCTCAAACTCATGTGCATTGAGTTGGTGATGCCATCCAAACATCTCATCCTCCATAGTCCCCTTCTCCTACCTTCTGTCTTTCCCAGTATCAGGGTCTTTTTCAATGAGTCAGTTCTTCACATCAGGTGGCCAAAGTATTGGCGTTTCGCTTCAGCATCAGTCCTTCCAATGACTATTCAGGACTGATTTCCTTTAGGACGGACTGGTTTGTTCTCCTTCCAGTCCAAGGGACTCTCAAGAGTCTTCTCCAACACCACAATTCAAAAGCACCATTCTGCCGGGGTCCAGCCCCGGTGGATCCAGGGTGATTCGAAGGTGAGACGGAGTCGGCGTACTAGGAAAGAACTTATTTAATTACAGATAGAGAGAGATTAGGAAATTAGCAGAAAAAGGGGCTGAATAACTTGGCTTACATGGGATGCCAATCACCACCTACGTAGGCCGCAGGCGTCTTTCCGTTCTCCCGAAGGAGAGGAGGCACTGAGGCCTCCCCGGTCCGATCTTAGAAGCCCAGGCAGAGTTAGTAGGCTTGGTGAGGACCCAAGTGCCAGACGGGAATTCAGCCAGAAAATAGTGAGAGGTATTAGAGGAGAGAAAGAGGCTGAATAACTTGGTTTACACGGGATACCAATAAAATTCCAAGACAAGGAATTTGCACCATCTACGTTGGGCCACCGGCGCCACTTGAATATCGAAAGGTGCCCCTCCCTGGGCACCTTTTCGCATGGACTTGAAAGCCGGGGCAAGTAAGTAGACGTGGCGGGCACCCGTGCTCCAGATGGGAATTCAGCCAGAAATACGGAGGATGAGAAAGAACGACATGGGGGAATCAGTCTTTCCGGAAACTGATCCGTTTTCTTTATTTTCAGATTTGCTTATATACCTTTTGTTACACATAGGGATGAATACAAAGTCACGCGGGGGTCAGCAGTCCTGACCTTTATCAAAAATCGGGTGCTTTACATAAAAAAAGGTCTTAGGGGTTTCACATCATCTTCTGGCCATGAGGCCTGATAACACTTCATGACCTTCTCTTTCTGATAACCAAAAAACTCATTTTTTCCAAGGGTGTTTTTTCTTAAACCAGGCACCACCCTCCAGATAAAGGTACATTCCTATAGAGTAAAGGTATAATGAGTTACAATCAAGAAAGGAATTTATCTAACCCAAGGTTAGCATGATTAATCTTAAAAGTTAATACTTATTTCTCTTATATGCTAGTTATATTCATTATAAGGGCAGGGAATTAGAAGCAATTATTGGCACAACAAATGAAAAACCCTTCACCAATACAATTCCTAATCAACCCACTATACTAATAAATTCTAACTTCCCAAAAGAATCTGCCTTTAGTAAGTCTAAAACATCTCGTGCCTCTCGCTGTTGGGAGGCTGTAAATAATCACATTTGGCCGGACGAACCTATACAGGCAGGCTAGATAACCTTCAGAGGAGTCCGTAAGCTGAAACACTCTTGTCACGCCCAGGAATTTTATCAACTGGAGCTGCAAGTTAACTCCTTTTCCAAGAGAAATGGTTATGGGGGAGAGCCCCCCGTAAAGTCAGAGGTGTAGGTGAGAGCATAAAACAGACTCTTGGTTTTGGGGGTAGATGCTCGGGAACAGGGGGTTTCCTGAGACTTGATCACACCTTTGCGTATGCCAAGCCTCCTTCCTCATGACCTTTGCCACGGGCGGAGTTCCTCACGCTGGCCCCCGGCACCATTCTTTGGCTAGCTTTCTTTATAATCTAACTCTATAGTGCTTCTAAAATGAGAGGGAAGAGACCAACAAGCAGGTTCACAGAAAAGTCAGTGAAAGTGGCTCTTAAATAATATGAAGAGATGCTCAACCTCACTCCCAAGAAAGATGCAAAAGGAAATTACACCAAGATGCTTTCTTGCTTCTCAGATTGCCAAAAATACCAAATATTTGACAACATTCTTTGTTCACAAGGCTGTAAGGAAACCTCACCAGCAGAAATGCAAGATCCTACAACCCTGTGGAAGGGAACTGGGCACAGAAAAACAGATACAAATGCCTATTTCTAGGAATCTATCCTAAAATTAAACTGGCCAAACTGAAAAGACCTAACTAAAGCTACTTACTACAACACTAATTTTATGGCAAAAGATGTCCAGTAATAGCAGACTGGCTGAATACACGACAGCACATTCACAAGGGAGGTGAAGGCAGCTGCATAGAGGAGAAAGGGACATGCCCAGACGCTGCCAAGGAGAGGTGGCTGGATACTGACAGGAAAATGCCAAAATGTGGGGCCAGTGGGAAAGAACTACTGTTCACTGACGTTCACTCAGGTTTTTTGGAATGGAGCCAGAAACCATAGTGTTGATAAATGGTTACCGATAGGGCAGCGTGGTAAGAGACTGGTGGGAACAGGGAGGGAAGCAAGTCTTTTGAATGTACCTTCTTTTGTGTACTGGACTTTGAATCCATACAGGGTTTCAGTTCAGTTCAGTTGCTCAGTTGTGTCCGGCTCTTTGCGACCCCATGGATAGCAGCACGCCAGGCCTCCGTGTCCATCACCAACTCCTGGAGTTCACTCAGACTTGCGTCCATCGAGTCAGTGATGCCATCCAGCCATCTCATCCCCTGTCATCCCCTTCTCCTCCTGCCCTCAATCTTTCCCAGTATCAGGGTCTTTTCAAATGAGTCAGCTTTTCACATCAGGTGGCCAAAGTATTGAGGTTTCAGCTTCATCAGTCCTACCAATGAACACCCAGGACTGATCTCACTAGAATGGACTGGTTGGATCTCCTTGCAATCCAAGGGACTCCCAAGAGTCTTCTTCAACACCACAGTTCAAAAGCATCAGTTCCTCAGTGCTCAGCTTTCTTTATAGTCCAACTCACATCCATACATAACTACTGGAAAAACCATAGCCTTGACTATGATGGAACTTTGTTGACAAAGTAATGTCTCTGCTTTTTAATATGCTAAGTTGGTAATGACTTTCCTTCCAAATTTACATAATCATAAAACAAAATTGTATCAAAATGTTAAAAATGTAACTTTAAAAAGCAAACAAGTGAAATAGTAGAGTTAAGGTCATATCTCAAATGGGATATAGCCTAACAGCAAGAACTGTAAAACAAATCTGGACTATTTTCAATAATCAGTGTTAATAATACTGACATTGTTATCTGACATCATTACATATAACTAATAAATGGGCTTATATAATTAGAACCCAGGATTTTAAGTACAGGAAAAAACTGCCTCCATCTGGAACTGAGGATGAGCCAGGGGACACTGTGAGCAGCAGTGGTGCCCACCTAGACCTTTAATGGCTCATACCACCTCTGGACACTCTGATTCACATATTGATACTGTGTACTACCTGCTTTCCCCACTCACAGGTAGAGCCTATGAGAAAGGGACTTATTGGGAATGTTGCTTGTTTTACCTACTCATGTAACCCCAGCACTTAGAACATTGCCTAGCATGCAAGAGGCACTCAATAAATACTATGCCTGTGAAGAGTGGCAGAGCTGGACATACACACAAAAGTTAGTTGTTGAATTGCTTAAAAAAAAAAGCAAAATGTTAGTTGCTGAAACTAAGCAAAAGACATGCAGGTATTTCATTGTAATATACTTTCAATTTTTATGCACATTTTTAAAATAAGTTGTTGATCAGTCCCTAAGTTGTGTCCAGCTCTTTGCAACCCCATGGGCTGCCGCCAGGCTTCCCTATCCTTTACTGTCTCCCAGAGTTTGCTCAGTCATGTTCACTGAATCAGTGATGTTATGCAACCACTCATCCTGTCGCCTCCTTCTCCTCTTGCCCTCAGTCTTTCCCAGCATCAGGGTCTTTTCCAATGAGTTGGCTCTTCGTATCAGGTGGCCAAAGTATTAGAGTTTCAGTATCAGTCCTTCCAATGAATATTTGGGACTGATTTCCTGTAAGATGACAGGTTTAACCTCCTTGCTGTCCAAGGGGCTCTCAAGAGTTCCCCAGCACCACAGCTCAAAAGCATCAATTTTTCAGCGCTCAGCCTTCTTTATGGTCCAAATCTCACATCTGTACACGACTACTGGAAAAGTCACAGCTTTGACTATACAAACCTTTGTCGGCAAAGTGGTGTCCCTTCTTTTTAATATGCGATCTAGGTTTGTCATAGCTCCCCCAACTCCACCCACCTCCAAGGAGCAAGCATCTTTTAATTTCATGGCTGCAGCCACTGTTCAGTGATTTTGGAGCCTAACATAACTCAGCAGTGGAAAAACCACAGCTTTGATTATATGGACCTTGAAATAACTGGGAAGAGAAAAAGAAAGCAGGGTGTGCTGAGAAGATCCTAGAAGCATCAGTTCTCTGCTGGGACCAACGTTGGCCGGCTTAAGCTCCTCATTGTTAAAAGGTAAACTGAGGCATATTAGAATTTGTGAAGAGCTTATGTGAGCAAACAGAAGATGGAATAGTGGTTAGGAGCGCTCTGCCAGCAGGAGCTGTATTAGTTTTCATAGACGGAAAAGCAAAGCAAGGGCTTTGACAGGCCACGACTTAAGCCGTCAACTTAATTGGAAAGCCTAGCTGGGGGCCACCAAGGCATCAGAAGCCACCCCCAGCCTAACGGCCTCCTCGTTTAATTATGTTAAACGAGGCCAAAACCATCTAGGATAGTCCAAAAATAGGGCCAAATCGGACAACCTGGGTCCTGAGCTTCAGTCTCTTGGCAGAGAGGGACCCTGCCTCACCGGGGTGTGTGGGGCAGACGAGTTCCCTGTGGAAAGCTGATCTCACCTTTCCCGATTAGAAGCCCTGTCCCTGACGCCGGGCCCGCTATCCACAGAATTACTGCCACATCCTCCCCCACTTCCAGCCTCGGGCCTTTCCCCAGACCACCTTTCCTGCCAAAAGTGGGGGCACTAGCTTGGTCCTCCCAGCCAACGAGCCACCTGGAAGGACTCCTTGGGGGAGACAGCGGGTGCTGCAGGCAGCAGCGATGGCCACCTCTTCCTCTCGCCCCCGCTGGTCCTGCCCTGCCGAAGTGCGCAAACACTAGCGTAAGGGGACGGGAAGGAGGTCGCCGCTACACACGACGACCGCCGCCAGACAGCGCCAGGCCCCGCCCCGGCAGGTGTGACATCTGGAGGCAATAATAGGGCGAGGATCCGCCCGACTCGGGCTCGGGCTGTGCCCGCAGGGCTGGAGGTGCGAGGTACCCGCATAAGCTTCCGTGAGGCCGCCGGATGTGCAGCCTGTAGGAGACCCGGACGCGGCGTGGCCTATCTAGGCGCGGTGGAGGATGCCTCTCTCGGTGGCTCTGGAGAGTGCGTCAGTCAGGAGAAAGGCGCAGGGCGGGGAGGGCGGGGCCCAAGGCGGACTGGGAAGTGTCGAGTCCTAGGAGTGGCGGCCTGGGAGGCGTGGGCGGGGCCCTTGGGGGCGGGACGCCATGCGATTGGCGGATGCGCAGACGGGGCGGGGCGCCCCCTTTGTCTGAGTGCGGTGCGGGCGGCCACCCCTGCGGGTGAGGCAGCTGCGGGGACGGTGAGTCGGGGCGCGGGCTGCATCTGCACCCTCTACCCGCGCGCCGGGGTGGGGGGCCCAGGACCCTCTACGCGATCGGGCGCTGCCCGCGAGCGCCCTTTGCCTTTCCCTGCCCACTCCGAGCCCCTACTCCGCTCTCGCCTCCCCCGGGCCCTCCCCGCTCCCGCGGACGGGGAGCCCTACGCCGCCGGTAGTCGGCGGCGCCCGGAGCTCCGGCCTCGCGCGGGGCCCGGGTGCGGGCCGGGGGCGCGAACACTCATTCCACCTGGATCGCCGTCGGCATCTCTCCGGGGAGAGTGCTTCGTCCCGGTCCACTCCCGCCTCCATTTTTATCGAGGCTCGTCTCTCTAGGTTATTTGTGAAAGCCCCTTTCGTGAGCGCCAGCAGCCATTCCCGGGGTCCGCGGGCGCCTGCCCAGCGCGACGCTTCGGGGCCGGGAAGCCGGACCCTCAGTGTGCGCTGTCTGGCGTTTCAGTTCTGATCAGCTTGGCTCTTTCACGGGTGTATCGAAGACTTTCTTCTCAGACAATCGTCTGACTCCGGTTGTGATGTTTTGTTCTAAGATGGAAGATTTCGAGTGTTCAGTGGTCAAATATTTACCCTCGAGGCTTTTGGCTTTGTGCTGTGTCTTAAAGGGCTTTCCCTACTTCAAGTTTAATTCTAAAATAAACTCGTTTTCTATGGTACTTGTGAAACGTTGGCTCCATCTGGAATCATTTTGATGTGGGGAAAGTTGGAAATCCAGCTTCAGTGTTTTCCCTAAACCCTGGCATTTCTGACACTACTGAATAAATCATTTCGCCGTTGATTTGGAAAGCCACCTTTGTCCAGTGTTAAATTCTCCCAAGTCTTGGGCCCATTTCTGGCAATTGTGTTGTTTTGATGTGAAAAGGTTTTGACTTTCATGCAGATTTGTGGGTCTCTGCTCCCCAGAGTTTATTCAGGTTCTTTTTATCATATAATTTTAAAATTTAGCTCTTTTTCATTCAATAGCTGTGTGTTTTCAGTATATGATATGAAATGATCTCATTTAATTTCTGTTCTTTTTTAAAGCTCAGTTACAGCTCAGTTTTATTCAGCAAATAAAGGATAGTACACCCTCGAGGCGTGAGGGCAGGCTGCTGGGACCTCAGAGGAGAGGCTAATTTCTGCTTTTGTTTAGCTTTCTGGGAGATTGGTTGAGCTTTGTGCAAAGGACTAATTTTAGACCTGTTGTCTGAGTGAGGTTACTGGAACATCTTCCCCAGGATTTTAATGCCTGGCCTATCTTGTTTGTTTATAGATATGGCCCTGCTCTGCCCTTTCTAGTCCAGGACTGCTTGGCTCTCTGCCTATGACTTTGTGGATACAGGGGGCAGCATTAACATATTTCTAAGGTTTACTTTAACCTTGTTTCTTGCTAGAAACTGTTTTCCTTGAATATTTTCTGACTCCATGTTGCTGCTGTGTAGAAAAGCTACCTGTGTGGATACATGTCTGTGATCATTTTCCTCTGAAGCATGTAGGGTTGTGGTTTGGGCTTACAGGTGGATCAGAACTGCCTCTTTGGAAGGTGCTTCCAGCCTGGAGGGCCAGGCTTTGAGCAGATGAAGAAAGAGGAGCGGGTTTTCCAGCGGGAAAACCTGGGGGTGAGGATGATGAGAAAGAGTGGGGAAACCCTGGAGCTATCCACCCCAGACCAGGGACTGCGAGTGTGCCTGTCACGCCTGTCACTGTTGGTGGGGTCTTCGGGAGGAAGATCTTCAGCAGTTCCAGCAAGAGATGCTGCTGCTAAGTTGCTTCAGTTGTGCCCGACTCTTAGCGACCCCATGGACTGCAGCCTACCAGGCTCCTCCGTCCATGGGACTCTACAGGCGAGAGTGCTGGAGTGGGGTGCCATTGCCTTCTCCGCCAGCAAGAGCTAGAAGTTACGAAAGCTTAGCTTACAGAACAAAATAACGTTGAATCCTAAGCTCTCTCGTCTGTGCAGCCCTGTTTTCAGTTCCTGTCCCTTAGTCACCACTTGAGCCAGAACTCACTTGGAAGTGTGATCACTGCTGCAGAGAACGTTGGCCTGCTCTGCTTTGGTTTGGGTTATTCTCTGGGGCGTGGGTGGATGGGTCGCTGTTGTGGGCACCCTTTGGGCGGGTGCTTTTTGTACTTGTTTCTGTGTTGGGGGTGGCATGGCTTCCCTCAGAGCCGGTTTGACACTCCATGGTGTTAATTCCGACTTCGGGGACTATCTAAACAGGACTTGACCTGCTCACCTGTTCTCCCTTCCTCCCTGAACTCCTGTTGCCTTGAGCTATGGGCCCTGAGTAAAGCCAGCTTCAGTGCCTGGGTGGCTCGCTTGTCATCCCTGTGGTGTCAGTCACAGCCTGCAGTGTTTTTTGCATGTCTTTTCATTCCACGCAGATTTGTTGTAGGAGACCCAGACCTTATCTACCAAAGTACAAGTAAAGAAAAATGAAAAAATAGTTTCTCTGTTACATTTGTTTTCTTTCTCTTTTATCAGAATATAGAGCCTTATTCCATTTGGGCTGCTATAACAGAGCACCAGAGACCGGGCAGCCTGTAAAACAGCAGATGTCATTTCTCACAATGTGGAGGCCAGACATCTGAGGTTAGGATCAGCAGAATCGGGAGCCCTCATCCTGGTTGCAGACATTGTGTCCTCATGTGGAGGGAGGGGTCTCTTATCAAGGGGACTCCACTCTCAGGACCTGAGCACCGACCCCCGCCCCAACATTGAACCTTAGGTCATTTGGAGGCACAGACATTCAGAGCAGAGCAAGAGGCATACTTTATGATTTACTGTTTTCCTTCAGTACTTAGAAGTCATCCTGGGTAGAGCTCTTCCGCTTTCTGTTTTCATACTTCTCTGGAATTCACTGGGTGGGAATCTTGTCCCCTTCTCTGCCCCTCCGTGCCTCAAACCATTGGCCAGGGGTTTGAGTTAATCTCATCAGATGAGGTGACACTTAAGTTACATGCTCTCTTGAACCTCGCTGTCCTCCTGAAGCCCTCAGAGGAGCTGTGTCATCTCAGTCTGGTGTGTCTACTGCTGTGGACAAGGGCTCGCATCCCCTCGTGGTCCTGGGGTCATTGTTTGTGCAACAGGAACATCGTGAACACCTCCATATCCTGTTCTTTTGCTGAACTGTCTGGCCGCCTGGCGCAGCCTGAATCTTGGTCTCTGTGGGTGCGGGACTGGTATGTAGAAGGACTGGTGGATTTGGCTGCAGTACCATTCTGGATTCTGTTCTGAAACCACACAATTCATGTGGGATTCGAACTCACGAGCTGAGACTCGAACCTACTGTCTCTTAATTGAAACCACACACCTTTCCTCAGGACTTATTGAAGCTCAGGTTCTGTGTCTCTCAGTGCAGAAGGATTCACAGCAGGATGCAAAGTGATAGATGAGAAGTGGATTTATTTAGAGAGATACACATTCCTTAGACAGAATGGTGTCTGTCTCAAAAGGCCCTGAAATGTAAGGTGGTTAGTTTCTATGGGCTGTGTAGTTTCATAGGCTGCTGAACAGGAGGATTAATCCAACTATTTCAGGGAGGGCCAGGGGCTTCCAGGAATTCAGGAATTGGGCCACTGCCCACTTTTCACTTTCTGGTCATCTGGCCTTGGAACTGTGCGGACTGTGGGTGTGTTGTCATTTAGCTGATGTATTGCAGTGAGCATATAATGAGGCTCAGCCTCCACTGGAAGGGGAGCCTTCCGCCATCTTGGGCCTAGTTGGTTCTAACCAGTTTATGTCTCATCTTTCAGGATTTGAAACAGCTCAACTGGAATTCCATCACCTCCACTAGCATGTTCGTAGTGATGCTTTCTAAGGCCCACTTGACTTCACATTCCAAGATGTCTGGCTCTAGATTAGTCAACACATCATCATAATTATCTGGGTCATGAAGATCTTTTTTGTACAGTTCTTCCGTGTATTCCTGCCACCTCTTCTTAATATCTTCTGCTTCTGTTAGGTCCAGACCATTTCTGTCCTTTATCGAGCCCATCTTTGCATGAAATGTTCCCTTGGTATCTCTGATTTTCTTGAAGAGATCTCTAGTCTTTCCCCTTCTGTTCTTTTCCTCTATTTCTTTGCATTGATTGCTGAAGAAGGCCTTCTTATCTCTCCTTGCTATTCTTTGGAACTCTGCATTCAGATGCTTATATCTTTCCTTTTCTTCTTTGCTTTTTGCTTCTCTTCTTTTCACAGCTATTTGTAAGGCCTCCCCAGACAGCCATTTTGCCTTTTTGCATTTCTTTTCCATGGGGATGGTCTTGATCCCTGTCTCCTGTACAATGTCACGAACCTCATTCCATAATTCATCAGGCACTCTATCTATCAGATCTAGACCCTTAAATCTATTTCTCACTTCCACTGTATAATCATAAGGGATTTGATTTAGGTCATACCTGAATGGTCTAGTGGTGTTGCCCACTTTCTTCAATTTAAGTCTGAATTTGGCAATCAGGAGTTCATGATCTGAGCCACAGTCAGCTCC
>SJXQ01000429.1:0-140721 GCA_006408695.1 Aepyceros melampus | reverse complement strand
ACTCCAGGTCCAATGTGGGGACACATTGCCCGCCTCATCCTCCTAGCTTCCTCAGCTCCACAACACTCCAGCCTTGGTACCGAAGCCTGCTCTGGCTCCAGGGATGTGATACCAGCCCAGGTCACCATGGCTTAAAGGAACAGAGTTAGTATTTCTTGTGTCTTTTTGTTTTCTACTTTAAAAAAATTTGGAGTATATAGATGAAGTGCTCAGTGAAGTGATCAGTGCAAAGAAACAGAGGAAAACAACAGAATGGAAAATACTAGAGAGCTCTTCAAGAAAATTAGAGATACCGAGGGAACATTTCATGCAAAGATGGGCTTGATAAAGGACAGAAATGGTATGGACCTAACAGAAGCAGAAGATATTAAGAAGAGTTGGTAAGAATACACAGAAGAACTGTACAAAAAAGATCTTCGTGACCCAGATAATCACGACGGTGTGATCACTCACCTAGAGCCAGACATCCTGGAATACAAAGTCAAGTGGGCCTTAGGAAACATAACTACAAACAAAGCTAGTGGAGGTGATGGAATTCCAGTTGAGCTATTTCAAATCTTAAAAGATGCTGCTGAGAAAGAGCTGCACTCAATATACCAGCAAATTTGGAAAACTCAACAGTGGCCACAGGACTGGAAAAGGTCAGTTTTCATTCCATCCCAATGAAAGGCAATGCCAAAGAATGCACAAACTATTGCACAATTGCACTCATTTCACAGGCTAGCAAAGTAATGCTCAAAATTCTCCAAGCCAGGCTTCAGCAATAAGTGAACGGTGAACTTCCAAATGTTCAAGCTGGATTTAGAAAAGGCAGAGGAACCAGGGATCAAATTGCCAACATCCATTGGATCGTAGAAAAAGCAAGAGAGTTTCAGAAAAACATCTACTTCGGCTTTATTGATTATGCCAAAGCCTCTGACTGTGTGGATCACAATAAACTGTGGAAAATTCTTCAAGAGATGGGAATGCCCAACCACTTTACCTGCCTCCTGAGAAATTTGTATGCAGGTCAAGTAGCAACATTTAGAACTGGGCATGAAACAACAGACTGGTTCAAAATTAGGAAAGGAGTACATCAAGGCTATATACTGTCACCCTGCTTATTTAACTTATATATGCAGAGTACATCATGTGAAATGCTGGGTTGGATGAAGTACAAGCTGGAATCAAGATTGTCGGGAGAAATATCAGTAACCTCAGATATGCAGAAATATCAGTAACCTCAGATATGCAGATATTCCATAACCCTTATGGCAGAAAGCAAAGAAGAACTAAAGAGCCTCTTGATGGAAGTGAAAGAGGAGAGTGAAAGAGCTAGCTTAAAACCCAAATTCAGAAAAATAAGATCATGACATCTGGTCCCATCACTTCACGACAAATAGATGGAGAAACAATGGAAACAGTGTCAGACTTTATTTTCTTGGACTCCAGAAATCACTGCAGATGGTGACTGCAGCCATGAAATTAAAAGATGCTTTCTTCTTGGAAGAAAAGCTATGACCAACCTGGACAGCATATTAAAAAGCGGAGATAGTACTTTGCTGACAAAGGTTGGTCTGGTGAAAGCTTTGGTCTTTCCACTGGTCATGTATGGATGTGAGAGTTGGACTATAAAGAAAGCTGAGTGCCAAAGAACTGAAGCTTTTGAACTGTGGTGTTGGAGAAAACTCTTGAGAGTCCTTGGACACCAAGGAGATCAAACCAGTCCATCCTAAAGGAAATCAGTCCTGAATATTCATCGGAAGGACTGATGCTGAAGCTGAAACTCCGATACTTTGGCCACCTGATGTGAATAACTGACTCATTGGAAAAGACCCTGATGCTGAGAAAGATTGAAGGTGGGAGGAGAAGGGGACGACAGAGGATGAGAGGGTTGGATGGCATCACCGATTCGATGGATATGAGTGTGAGCAAGCTCTGGGAGTTGGTGATGGACAGGGAACCCTGGCGTGCTACAGTCTATGGGGCCTCAAAGAGTCGGACATGACGGAGCGACTGAACTGAACTGAATTCTCATGTTGAAGAGGTGTATTTTGGGGTTGCATTTGCTCCCCCTCCCTTTGGATGTATCCCAGTTTGCTTACACAGTCATCTATGGAAGGCATCCTGATATTTGAAAGGTTGTAGGTATTACAAGTAGAGCTGCTGTGCATTATTGCATGATAGTTTTTATTTGGACACCTTTTCAAAGCTGTTTTCTAAATACTAGATGTGCAATGTTTGATCTTCAGGTGAGCCTTGTTTAGCTTTGGGAAAAAAACAGCTAAGTTGCTCCGTGGCACATGGGATCCTCCCAGATAAGGGATCGTATTTGAGACTCTTGCATTGTCATGTGGAGTCTTTACCACTGAGCTACCAGGGAAGCCCCTGGGTTTTTTTGTTTTTTTTTTTTTTTGAGTTTACTAGTTCTAATAGGTGTGTGGTTTTAATTTGTAATTTTCTAATGGGAAATAGATGGGGAAACAGTAGAAACAGTGTCAGACTTTATTTTTTTGGGCTCCAAAATCACTGCAGATGGTGACTGCAGCCATGAAATTAAAAGACGCTTACTCCTTGGAAGAAAAGTTATGACCAACCTAGATAGTATATTCAAAAGCAGAGACATTACTTTGCTGACTAAGGTCCATCTAGTCAAGGCTATGGTTTTTCCGGATGTGGTTATGTATGGATGTGAGAGTTGGACTGTGAAGAAGGCTGAGCGCCGAAGAATTGATGCTTTTGAACTGTGGTGTTGGAGAAGACTCTTGAGAGTCCCTTGGACTGCAAGGAGATCCAACCAGTCCATTCTGAAGGAGATCAACCCTGGGATTTCTTTGGAAGGAATGATGCTAAAACTGAAGCTCCAGTACTTTGGGCACCTTATGCGAAGAGTTGACTCATTGGAAAAGACCCTGATGCTGGGAGGGATTGGGGGCAGGAGGAGAAAGGGACGACCGAGGATGAGATGGCTGGATGGCATCACAGACTCAATGGACGTGAGTCTGAGTGAACTCCGGGAGTTGGTGATGGACAGGGAGGCCTGGCGTGCTGCGATTCATGGGGTTGCAAAGAGTCGGACACGACTGCGTGACTGAACGGAACTGAATGATATATGATTTTTGATATTTTTTATATGTTTATTTAGTATCTGTATGTTTCTTTGGCCAGGTGTTCTGATTTATATATCTTTAATGAGTTTGTTTGTTCCAGATTTTTTGGTATTATTTGAGTATAAACCTTTTATCAGATATGTATTTTGTAGATGTATTTCTCTGTTCGTGGCTTGTGTTTAGGTTTTCTGAATAAGGTCTTTTATGAGTCTATTTTTAATTTTTTAAAGGTCATGTTTTAAATTTTGTATCTTTTTTGGGATAGACTTCAGGTTTTTTTTTTTTCTGTTAATATTCATAAGCAAAACTGAAGTACTGTAGATACAGCTTTGCACTTTGTTTGTTGAGAAATTTAAGTGAATTTGGTATAAGTCATAAAATTTCTTTCTACTTTCATTTGATTGCATATGGATTCCAGTTATTTATACAGCAGGTTTTGGAGATGTCTTGGGAAGTCAGTTTCCCCAGATGAAACCGCATCCATGAAACCTCCCTCATCCATCAGCTCTTTTCAGCTCCTGTTCTGTCATTGAATTTAACTTGCTTTGAGATGATTCCACTGTCTCATACTAGCAGAATCACAGAATGTTTGTCCTTTTTTGTTCTGGTTTGTTTCACTTAGCATAATGACTATAAGGTTCATCCACATTGTAGCAATGCCAAAGAATGCTTGAACTACCTCACAATTGCACTCATCTCACACGCTAGTAAAGTGATGCTCAAAATTCTCCAAGCCAGGCTTCAGCAACACGTGAACCATGAACTTCCAGATGTTCAAGCTGGTTTTAGAAAAGGCAGAGGAACCAGAGATCAAATTGCCAACATCCGCTGGATCATAGAAAAAGCAAGAGAGTTCCAGAAAAACATCTATTTCTGCTTTATTGACTATGCCAAAGCCTCTGACTGTGTGGATCACAATTAACTGTGGAAAATTCTGAAAGAGATGGGAATACCAGACCATCGGACCTGCCTCTTGAGAATCGTGTATGCAGGTCAGGAAGCAACAGTTAGAACTGGACATGGAACAACAGACTGGTTCCAAATAGGAAAAGGAGTACGTCAAGGCTGCATATTGTCACCCTGCTTATTTAACTTCTATGCAGAGTACATCATGAGAAACGCTAGGCTGGAAGAAGCACAAGCTGGAATCAAGATTGCCGGGAGAAATATCAATAACCTCAGATATGCAGACGACACCACCCTTATGGCAGAAAGTGAAGAGGAACTCAAAAGCCTCTTGACGAAAGTGAAAGAGAGTGAAAATTTTGGCTTAAAGGTCAAAATTCAGAAAACGAAGATCATGGCATCTGGTCCCATCACTTCATGGGAAATAGATGGGGAAACAGTGGAAACAGTGTCAGACTATTTTTTTGGGCTCCAAAATCATTACAGATGGTGATTGCAGCCATGAAATTAAAAGACACTTACTCCTTGGAAGGAAAGTTATGACCAACCTAGACAGCATATTCAAAAGCAGAGACATTACTTTGCGAACAAAGGTCCACCTAGTGAAGGCTATAGTTTTTCCAGTGGTCATGTATGGATGTGAGAGTTGGACTGTGAAGAAAGTGAGCGCCGAAGAATTGATGCTTTTGAACTGTGGTGAAGACTCTTGAGAGCCCTTTGGACTGCAAGAAGATCCAGCCAGTCCATCCTAAAGGAGATCAGTCCTGAGTGTTCTTTGGAAGGACTAATACTGAAGCTGAAACTCCAATACTTTGGCCACCTCATGTGAAGAGTTGACTCATTAGAAAAGACCCTAATGCTGGGAGGGATTGGAGGCAGGAGGAGAAGGGGACGACAGAGGATGAGATGGCTGGATGGCATCACCGACTCAATGGACATGGGTTTGGGTGGACTCCGGGAGTTGGTGATGGACAGGGAGGCCTGGCGCAAAGAGTCGGACACAACTGAGTGACTGAACTGAACTGAACATTGTAGCATTGTCAGAATTACCTACTTTTAAAGCCTGGATCATATTCCATTGTATGTATATTACAGTTTGTTTATGGAATTGTCTGTTCATGGACTCTTGAATTCCTTCCATTTGTTGGCCAGTGTGAATAGTGCTGTTGTGAATATAAGTGTAGAAGCATGTTTATTTTTTCAGCCTGTTTTTTCACACCTTTTGGGTACATAACCTGAATTGGAATTGACATATTGTATGCTAATTCCATTTGTTAGTTTTTAAGGAATTTCTGTAATGTCTTGCACAGTGGCTGTACCTTTTCACTATATTTTTTGAATGGTAGAATATTGTTGACTCCTTTGCATGGACCCTATTTTCCATATTCATTCACCCACCAATGGACAGTTGAATGAGTTGTACCTTTGGGCTATTGTGAATAATGTTGCTATGAATGTTTGTGTACCAGTTGTCTGAACAGCTGTTTTCAGTTCATTGATGTCTATCTCCAAGAGTGGAGTTGATGAAGTAAATGGTAAGTATGTTTTTATCTTTCTAAGGAAATGCCAAACTACTGTACATATAGTCTGTACTGTTTTCCATATCCACAAAGTGTAAGGTTTCCAATTTTCTACATTGCTGTTAATATTTTGATCTTCATTATAATCATTTAGTGAATGTGAACAATATTGCATTGTGATTTTGATCTGTATTTCCATCATTACAGAAAGGAGATATACCTAAGACAATGTTTAACTCAAACCTCAGCATCCTGCTTAGTAACCATAGCTGTTGCATTACCAAAAACTACTAAGAATTACTCTATATATTAAAAAAATTAATCCCCCAAATCACTCATCAAAATTCATTAGGATAACACAACCGATTCTACCATGTTAATAAATCAAGCCCACTACAAGTTTATGAAGATTTTGAAGAAAAACCTTATAAATCTAGCAACAGAATACAATGAGTGTCATCAGTACTCATACTTGGAATGGAAACATGGCAATGAAATGAAAAATCATCATTGTGTTTTGAGTGTAGGAACAGTAATGGCCAACATTTGAAAATTCAAGATGTTGATTGTAATTGGTAACTGCACTTATTGCTCTACCATCCCCATCAAATATTTTATCATAATGAAATTCCCATTATTTGCTTCATATTTTGCAAATGAAATCACAACAGATTTATTTCTAGCAATTCATTATACATGAAGTACAAGTCATATATACCAATATGTAAACAATCTATGGATTATTTGTTACATGAAAATGGAGGTTCCATGTTTTTTATTTATTTATTCATGTAGTAAGAAGCCTGCAGTGCAGATTTTACACCTTATTAGAATTATGAACATTAGAATCAGCTTACTGTTTCTTTAATAACCGTAGCATTTATACGTTACCATGAAGTTAAATGTCCTTTTGAGGAGAAACAGTTATGCCAAATTTTCTTTTAGCTATTCCTCCCATTAGCACTAAGTTAGTCAAAAGAATCAGAGGAGGATTCTGGTCCACATTCAATTCTTTGCCTTCCATTTTATCCTCCCATTTTAAAAATTACAGTTTTAGCAGTCAATTACCTACTGATCTTTCATGAAACAGAGTCTAGTAATCCAGCAGGAATCCCATCCAGTTATAGCAAAATCTCATTTTACCTAAACTACAAAGTTAAGGATCCCTTGGTTGCTTTGTTCTTATTATAGTCTTACTAATTCTAATAGTATTCCCATCTAACCCTCTAGGAGACCCAGGAAATTACATTCTAGCTAACTCCTTCAACAGTCCCCCTTCACATCAAACTGAAATAATAGTTGTAATTTGCACTGATATTTTGTGATCTATTCACAATAAATGGGTGTATTATCCTTAATCTTCCAACTTGTCATTTTGGCAGTTGTTCTAGTAGTTTGTGTATTGAAACAATAAAGTATAACGTTGATACCTCCTAGCGAATGCTTTTTGGATTCCCAGTAGTGGACCTATTAACACTAACATAAATTGGAAGAGAGTCCATTGATCAGTGAAATAGTATCAGTGGAGAACTAGCATCGGTTCTATACTGTTCTGTAATTTTTGTTGTTACAGCACTAATTAGCATTATTAAAAGTAACTTGCTAAAATTTAAGAGTCTTTGTAAGAAATGGAGAGTAATATATTTCCTTAAGACTTAGGGAAGATGCTGTAGCTCTCCCATCAGCATACAAAACTGAAACTCAGCTTAAATTATTTCCTGAACAATTTGCTTATGGGACATAAATGCTATTGTTAAGTGGTATACAAGCATTAAAAATTGATGTCATGAAAACAAATAGTACCATGTACTTGGAGAATTATATGCCCTTCTACATATATAAATATAGTACTAGGCTTTATTATATACAGTACATGATATGAAAATCATGAATTATCTGATGTGTATAAGCATGTATATCAGCCAGTTGATATTACACAATACATTAAACAGTTCAAGCCACTTTAGATTCCAATCAGTGTTAATTTTTACAGGGGTCATTAATGCTATATGGTAGATATATGTATTTATCATATATAACATATTAAGTCAAATCATCTGTGGTCAACATGCTTATCATAGCTGATAATCAGAGCTTAATTATGAAGATGTGAAAAAGTATCCACTTTCCCCAAAAAGTGCCTCTTAATTTCTGGCCCATGCTTGTGTGGATTTCTGTAAATTAACTGTATGTGGTATCTCGTTCTTACTCAGGGCCATCTCATGTAAAATCATCTCCTCTTTCCCCTTAAGTAAGACATCACAATGAACTTAAGGCTGACTCGCCAAGCTCACACATAAGTGGTTTTGTGCATTTGCTATTTTTTAATTTGGGGGAG
The DNA here is from genome assembly GCA_006408695.1 of Aepyceros melampus. Lineage (NCBI taxonomy): Eukaryota > Metazoa > Chordata > Mammalia > Artiodactyla > Bovidae > Aepyceros > Aepyceros melampus. Next base: position 132,868 of record SJXQ01000429.1, on the reverse strand, counting down.
TTTTGGGAGTCAGCTCTGGATGTCAGCCTACTCAATGCAGTCAAGCAACTTTTAGCTGACATTAAATTGAATATTGTTTACAAACATCATGAATCATAATGTGTTATTGGTTGAATGGTCACAGGACAGAGAACAATGACACACATATGTACACATGCACATTTCAGATAAACAGTCTGCTTAGTAGAGCCCTCTTATCTCCTGCTAAATCTCAGCCATTGTTTGCCACTGTCACCCTGCCAGACTCCCAAAATAAGGTCAACATATTACTATATATGATAAATTCTATTGTCTCATCTGACAAATATATTGCCCTTACTTTTCTAACCCAAGTTATTTAGAACTAGGACTTAACATTAAGTTGACTTAAATATACTAATCAAGTACTTAGATACGTAAAGCTTATAGAGACAGACAATCCATAGTTTTGACATTTACTAAGCGACAAGACTGGAAAAGGTCAGTTTTCATTCCAATCCCAAAGAAAGGCAATGCCAAAAAATGCTTAAACTACCACACAATTGCACTCATCTCCCACGCTAGTAAAGAGATGCTCAAAATTCTCCAAGCCAGGCTTCAGCAATACGTGAACCATGAACTTCCAGATGATCAAGCTGGTTTTAGAAAAGGCAGAGGAACCAGAGATCAAATATCCAACATCTGCTGGATCATGGAAAAAGCTAGAGAGTTCCAGAAAAACATCTATTTCTGCTTTATTGACTATGCCAAAGCCTCTGACTGTGTGGATCACAATTAACTGTGGAAAATTCTGAAAGAGATGGGAATACCAGACCACCTGACCTGCCTCTTGAGAAATCTGTATGCAGGTCAGGAAGCAACAGTTAGAACTGGACATGGAACAACAGACTGGTTCCAAATAGGAAAAGGAGTACGTCAAGGCTGTATATTGTCACCCTGCTTATTTAACTTATATGCAGAGTACATCATGAGAAATGCTGGACTGGAAGAAACACAAGCTGGAATCAAGATTGCTGGGAGAAATATCAATAATCTCAGATATGCAGATGACACCACCCTTATGGCAGAAAGTGAGGAGGAGCTAAAAAGCCTCTTGTTGAAAGTGAAAGAGGAGAGTGAAAAAGTTGGCTTAAAGCTCAACATTCAGAAAATGAAGATCATGGCATCTGGCCCCATCACTTCATGGGAAATAGATGGGGAAACAGTAGAAACAGTGTCAGACTTTGTTTTTTTGGGCTCCAAAATCACTGCAGATGGTGACTGCAGCCATGAAATTAAAAGGCGCCTACTCCTTGGAAGAAAAGTTATGACCAACCTAGATAGTATATTCAAAAGCAGAGACATTACTTTGCCGACTAAGGTCCGTCTAGTCAAGGCTATGGTTTTTCGTGTGGCCATGTATATGGAGTGAGAGTTGGACTGTGAAGAAGGCTGAGCGCCGAAGAATTGATACTTTTGAACTGTGGTGTTGGAGAAGACTCTTGAGAGTCCCTTGGACTGCAAGGAGATCCAACCAGTCCATTCTGAGGGAGATCAACCCTGGGATTTCTTTGGAAGGGATGATGCTAAAACTGAAGCTCCAGTACTTTGGCCACCTTATGCAAAGAGTTGACTCACTGGAAAAGACCCTGATGCTGGGAGGGATTGGGGGCAGGAGGAGAAAGGGATGACCGAGGATGAGATGGCTGGATGGCATCATGGACTCAATGGACATGACTCTGAGTGACCTCCGGGAGTTGGTGATGGACAGGGAGGCCTGGTGTACTGTGATTCATGGGGTCGCAAAGAGTTGGACACGACTGCGCGACTGAACTGAACTGAAGTTTGATCTTATGTCCATCTTCTCATTCAAACTCAAAACTTCTATTTATCCCTTAAGCCTGAACTCAAGTGCTATATTTTATTAAAAACATCTCTTGTTTCCCCATAAAGGCATTTTTCTATCTGATCCCTCTCATAATAAACCATAATCAGGATCAGTGTACTTCAGTAATTTAAAAATATTCTATATTTTTAAAAGAATATATGCTCAAAGTAAAATATTTCAAACACAGAAGACCCTACAATTAGTTATAAACTACCACACAGCAAAATCATACCTTTAACTCTTAAGAAATTGTACTCTTAGGAGTTATTTTGCATATATATATATTAGTATTTATTTTTAGGTATGTATTTATTCAGCTGTGCAGGATCTTGGCTGTGGCATAAGGGATTTTTTTAATTGCAGAATGTGACACATGGTGCAGTGGTAAAGAATCTGCCTGCCAATGCAGAAGACACAGAAGATGTGAGTTCCATCCTTGGTCTTGGAAGATCCCCTGGAGAAGGAAATGGCAACCTACCCCAGTATTCTTTCCTGGGAATTCTTATGGACAGAGGAGACTGACAGACTACAGTCCATACAGTCACAAAGAGTTGGACATGACTGAGCAAACAAGCACATGCGACCTCTTAGTTGAGGCATGTGGGATCCAGTTCCTTGACCAAGGATTGAACCTGGACCCCTTGCATTGGAAGCATGGAGTCTTAGTCATTGGACCATCAGGGAAGTCCAGCACCCTGCTCCCCTGGCCCAAATTTCTTTATATATCGATTGGCTCTTCCCTGGTGGCTCATACTGTAAAAGCCTCTGCCTACAATGCAGGATACCCTGGTCCAATCCCTGGGTCGGGGAGATCCCATGGAAAAGGAAATGGCAACTTACTCTAGTACTCTTGCCAGGAAAATCCCATGGATGGAGGAGCCTGAGAGGCTACAGTCCATGGAGTCGCAAAGTCAGACATGACTGAGCGACTTCACTTTCACTTTTCACTTTAAAAAAAAAATAATAACGAATAGAAGCCAATTGTAAACATAGTACTAAAAACTTTTTTTTCTCAAATAACCACTTGCATGAAACTATCCATTTTGGCAGAGTGCATCAACCTAATTTCTTTTCTTTATCTTGTAAAAGTATTCTATGATATGCATTTACCATATCTTATTTATCCTAGCTTTTATTAATGGGGACACATACACTCATACACACACAGGTCTAGATTTTGTTATTGTAACACAATGCTACAATGAACATCTTCTTGTCACAAATCTGTGTGAGGGATCAAAAAAGAAAGCAGAGCTAATTGTATGGCACGAGCTCTGAATCACACTGCATAGTCTATCTCCAGGACATTTTCAGAACCAGAGCTGATAGTCATTCTTTTTGCTAAGTTCTGTTTAAGTCAGAGGTCAAAAGCTTTGCAAGAAACTGGATCAAAAACTACGGTTTATATTTTCTGTTACATATTGTGAAATTGTTCTCCAAAGTGCTTTCACTAATATGTCCTCCTACTAACAGTTAATAAACACTTTTTTTTTCCTTTCTAAGTTAATCATTATTATATATCATTATCTTTGGATTATGTTTGCTAATATAATGTGATATGAGTTTTAATTTGCTTCATTCTGTTTATGAATCAGTTTATTTTAATCATGAGTGGATAATTTATATATTTATGCCATATTTGATCTTTAGTTTTAATAAATCCCTGTATTATTTTTTTCCAGAGAAACAGAGCCAGTACAGTATCTGTCTATATGTATCTATCTACTATATATATATAGAGAGAGAGAGCACGAGGAGATATTTATTATTGGAATTGGCTCAAGTGTTCATGGAAACTAAGTCCCACAGTCTACTGTCTGCAATAGAAAATCAGGAAAACCAGTGTTATGATTGAATCTTATTCCAAAGGACTGAGAACCAGAGGAATCTATGGTGTGACTCCAAGTGTGAGGTCAAAGGTTTGAGAACCAAGGATCTATAGGTAGGTCCCTGAGTCAAAAGACTGGAGAACCAGAAGCTCCGATGTTCATGGGCAGAAGACAAATCTCTCAGCTCAAGAAAAAACAAAATTCACCCTTCTTTTGTCTTTTTGCTCCATTTCACTCCCAGTGCATAAGATAACACCCACACTGGTGAAGATACATCTCTCTATTCAACTTACTCAGTCAAATACTAATCTCTTCCAGAAACACCCACACAAACAAACCCAGATATAAAGTTTTACCAGCTAGATGGGTGTTTCTTAAACTGATCCAGTTAACAGATTAAATTAATCATTATATTCCCTCTTCATATCCTTTGCCTATTCTTTTCCTATCAGGTTGATGGTGTCTTGCTTACTGATTCTTAATTGCTTATTATGCATTTCTCAGTTTGTCTTTAGCATTTTGATTTCTGATATTCCTTTCTCATGCATATTTTTAAATTTTATATAGTCAAATTTATAAAATGTATTTTGTGAATTCTGGATTCTTTTTTATTTAGCAAAAATATTTCTTTTGCAAGATTATTAAAAAAAATCTCTATATCCTCTAATTTTATTGGAGGGGAGTATGGTATAAAAAATGTTGTAACAATATAGACTTGTTTATTTTTACTTGGATTATCCATTTTGCAATTACTCTTTATAGACTAATTCATGGATTTCTTATTGTTTTTAAATGATAGTTTTATTATACATTTAATATATTTTATGAAGTATATTCATAAATTTCATTTATCTATCTGCTGACTTCTGTGCCAAAATCAAAAGTTTCTAGCTCTGTGTTTTTGTAATATATTATCTGTAGAAATTTTGTTATTACTTAAGGTTAATATTGATTTTATCATGATTTATCATTATCAGTATTATTTTTATCATTACTATTCATGACTGCTGTTACATACTTTTATATATAAATGTTGGCATCAAGTTGTCAAAAAATTAAATAATCTGCCAGGAGGATTATTTTGGATTCCATTAAACTCCAGAATAATTTTGAAGGAATTGGAATGTTTATAACATTTTTCCTTATTGACTAACAACAGATTATTTAGGTATCTTATTTTATCTCCCTTTGTAAATATGGTAAATTAATAGCAGTCACAAAATCTGTGTAGCTTCTCCCATCAAGAGAGAGAATCTATTTTCCAGAACGTTGACTCTAGACTGGCCTTACAACTTGAGTTTATGAGGGAGGAAAAAGCCTTTTCCGCTATTCTCTTATATTTGGCAGCTTGAACCTACAAGTTAAACTGACAGACAAATTAATAGGAGAAATGCGTATTTGTATGTACACATGAGTTGACAAAGAGGTAGCTAGCTTGTTAAACCATATATCTATCTCTCTCTNACTCTGATGCTGGGAGGGATTGGGGGCAGGAGAAGAAGGGGATGACAAAGGATGAGATGGCTGGATGGCATCACTGACTCAATGGACGTGAGTTTGAGTGAACTCCAGGAGATGGTGATGGACAAGGAGGCCTGGAGTGCTGTGATTCATGGGGCCACAAAGAGTCAGACACGACTGAGCGACTAGACTGAACTGAACTGAAACTAGGCCCAGGTTGATAGCATCCCAGCTACCAGCAAAGGAAAAAACAGAAGCAAATCCTCTATGTAGAAGTTTTCTCAATTTAGGCCAATAGGACACCCAAGATAAAATTAACTCAAAAATAAAATTCACTAAGCATATGAGAAGGGACTTCCCAGGTGGCTCAGATGGTAAAGCATCTGTCTACGATGCGGGAGACCTGGGTTCAATCCCTGGGTTGGGAAGATCCCTTGGAGAAGGAAATGGCAATCCACTCCAGTACTCTTGCCTGGAAAATCCCATGGACAGAGGAGCCTGGTAGGCTACAGTCCATGGGGTCGCAAAAAGTCGGACACGACTGAGCAACTTCACTTTCACTTTCAAGCATATGAGAAAGCAAACCATTATAATTGAGAGTCAGTGGGGGGAAAGATTCAGCATCAAGAAATACAGAATTTGGAATTATCAAATATAGAATACAGAATAGCAATGTATAAAATGTTTAAAGAAACAAATAATCCAATCACCAAGGTAAAACAGTAAGAGTCCATTAGGAATGAAGAAGCATATGGGGTGGGAGGGAGAAAGTTTTAAGAAATTAAAATTTTAATATTCCACACAATGAAAAAAGAATTAGTAAACAGGAAAATATAGCCAAAGAAATTACTGGACTTTCCTGGGGGTCCACTGGTTAAGAATCTGCCTGCCAGTGCAGGGGACATGGGTTTGATCCCTGGTCCAGGAAGATTCCACATGCCATGGGGCAACTAAGCCCATGTATCACAGCTACTGAAGCCCTCGAGCCTGTGCTCTGCAACAAGAGAAGCCACTGCAATGAGGAGCCACTGCAGCTAGAGAAAGCCCGTGCGCAGCAACAAAGACCCAATGCAGCCATAAATATACTTTAAAATAAAAAGAAGTAGAGTCATAGAGGTAGAAAACAATCATATGGCTGCTGCTGCTGCTGCTGCTAAGTCGCTCAGTCGTGTCCGACCCTGTGCGACCCCAAAGACGGCAGCTGACCGGGCTCCCCCATCCCTGGGATTCTCCAGGCAAGAACACTGGAGTGGGTTGCCATTTCCTTCTCCAATGCATGAAAGTGAAAAGTGAAAGTCAAGCCGCTCAGTCATATCCGACTCTTAGCGACCCCATGGACTGCAGCCTACCAGCCTCTTCCGTCCATAGGATTTTCCAGGCAAGAATACTGGAGTGGGGTGCCATTGCCTTCTCTGAACATATGGCTACCAGGGGATAAAGGGGAGAGGGACACATTGGAAAACTGGGATTGACATATACACACTACCATATATATAAAACAGATAACTAATAAGAACCTACTATATGGCACAGGAAATTCTACTGAATACTCTGTAATGGCCTATATGGGAAAAGAATCTAAAAAAAGTGAACATATGTATATGTGTAAAGGATCCACTTTCCTGTATACCTGAAACTAACACAATATTGTAAGTCAAATATATTCCAATAAAAAATTTTTTTAAAAAGAAAAATATTTTAAAGAAATCATAATTATGACAAAATTTATATCACAGTGTCAAGAAAAAGTCTTCAAATTCTAAAGGGTTCCTTAATTTCTACTATATTAATCATTACCTGCTCCTTTTACAAAATTCACTTTCTATGTAGTTTGGAGGCAGTCTAATCCACTCATTTGGAGTCATTAAATGCCTTGAATTAGAAATTCCTGGGAATCTGGAATGCAGTTTGGCCTTCTCAACCTCTTTAAATTCTTTCATTGTATATATTTTGCCTGTAGGACAATTAAAACCTAAAATTAGCACTCTTAAATGCAACTGCCATTGCTCTTAGGTTATGAAACCATATAACAATTAGAAACTAAGTACAGTCTCACACTGAAGAAGAATTCTTTTCCCATCATCTCTGTCATATTGTGCCTTTTTCAAAGGGTCACGAAATGGTGGGATGGTAACCTGTAAGAAAAACAGTTCTTTGAGCGACTGGGTTGCAGGTCTATTTTGGTCTATTCTAAGCATCCATGTATGGCTCTTATGCGAGAAGAATCAAGATTACAGTATCTACAAACAAATGGCATTCTAATTATTATATATATGTATATAACATGTTACAAAGAGATGAGGGCACTCCAATACACCTCCAAGCAAGGCTTTCCAGCAAAGAAGCATGGTAAGCTCTTTTTTTAATAGCCTTTTCAGATTATTGTGGATATTCTTTTAGATATTATACCCAAAATCAACAAGTGGCAGTTTCTTAAAGGTTAGTAATGATGTGGAATCCGAAACCATATCAATGAGTTATTCAAATGTTGCTACATTAAAATTCATTGACCTCTCTTGAACTCTGAATGGACCTTTTATCCATATCATTAATTGGTGGTTTAGAAAAAATTAGATAGAGGACTTCCAAATGTTAATACATTTCATTATATAATAATCACATTTATTAATATCATTACCAATGTATTAGTAAAGTGTTTGAGTACTGGGACACTGTCACACTGATGATAGTATGATTTTTCAAACATTCAGATTTTTGAAAGCTCATATTTTATCATTGGCAACAAATACCATCAGTTGTTTCCCTTAAAGCGGTAGACTCACTTCAGTAATTTTCTAGAAAATGTCTGCAAAATATCCAAGACTTAATAATCAAAGTCTATAAGTAAAAGTGATGTTCCATGAAAAACAAAATTATCCAGTTCAGATCATAATTTAAACAATCATACTGCATTTTAATACACAGAAGTATTCTTTGCATACTTCCCATTTCATCACACAGAGTATTAAAAAGGCCAAGATCTGAGGTGAGGAGGGATAAATTAGGAGTTTGGGATTAGCAGATACAAACTACTAGATAAAAAACAGATAAACAACAGGGTTGTGCTACAAGCAAAGGGAACTATATTCAGTATCTTGTAATGAACTATAATGGAAAATAATCTGAAAAAGTATATATATATAAGTTGCTTTGCTATATACCAAGAACTAATATATAACATTGTAAAGCAACTGAACTTCAATTTTAAAAAAGTAGGGGTAAGACTTAACAAAATTAATAATGTTTACTGTTTGATCAAGGACATTCTCAAGTGAAACTGAATTATTTTTTTACTGTGAGTGCATGACATTGAGGAATATGATTACTAGTTTAATTTGTGACACCAACTTAAGTAGTTCTAAGGTACTAGCTGTTTTACCCAATGCTGTTTTTGCACCATCAGTGCAAATGTCAACATAATGATAAAAAGCTGGTAATATTTAGCACCATTACGAATAGTTTTGGCCTAATGGACCCTCTAAAAGGGTTTTGGGGCTGTCAAAATTCTTGTACATCACTTTGAGAACTGCTGATATAACCTCAAGTTGCTCAGCTTATCTTAAGAGGTCACCTATCGGCTTCATTTAGAAAGTCATCATGGTGAAAGAACAAAAGGAAATTTTGGTATCAGGAAGATCTGGTTTCAAATCCCAATTCTCACCCTTACTAGCTATGTTACTAGTTAATATGTCTAAGGATCTACCTCTAAACTCTCAATTTAACTCTGACCTATAAAAATACAGACAGTAGCATCTATATATACCCCAATTTGGGCAACAAGTTAAAGATCTGCTTTGCCCTGCAAATGCCAGGAGGGCATGTCTATGATTCAAGGTAGGTTTTTTGTCTTATTTTGTTTAATGATATCCACTACTAGCAAAAATATGAAAAAAGTAGATTCTCTGGAAGTGGAAGTGTTAGTCACTCAGTTGTGTCCGACTGTTTGTGACCCCGTGGACTGTAGCCCACCAGGCTCCTCTGTCCATGGAACTCTCCAGGCAAGAATACTGGAGTGGGTTGCCATTGCTTTCTCCAGGAGATCATCCCGACCCAGGGATTGAACCTAAGTCTCCCACATTGTGGGCAGACTCTTACCAACTAAGTCACCAGGGAAGCTCAGATTCTCTGGAGGGTGTGCAAATTATGTAACCATACTGGAGGACAATTTCATGACATGAATCAAAATCACGTATAACTGTTAACACAGCAATTCTACTACCAGCACCTTATCCTAAGGAAAAAATTAAGAAATAAATAGTTAAAGGGATATTCATCATACCATTGTTTATAACAGCAATAGGTCAAAAACAATCTAGAAGTTCAAAATAAGGAATATTAAAAAAAAAGATGGTATAGCAAAATTGTGTATGAGTTTAGAAACACACTTGTACTCTGGTATTGACAGCTGTGCAACCTTCTGGACAGATCACAGCCTTGTTGTGGCGAAGGGGCTTGCATAACTCAGTGAAGCAATGAGCCATGCTGTTCAGGGCCACCTAAGATGGACCAGTCATAGTGGAGAGCTCTGACAAAATGTGGTACATTGGAGGAGAGAATGGCAAACCACTGCAGTATTCTTGCAACAAGAACCCCATGAACAGTATGAAAAGGCAAAAAGATATGACACCAGAAGATAAGCCCCCCAGGTTGGAAGGTGTCCAATATGCTACTAGGGAAGAACAGAGGGTAATTACTAATAGCTCCAGAAAGAATGAAACAGGTGGGCCAAAGTGGAAACAACCCTGGGTTGCAGATGTGTCTGGTGGTGAAAGTAAAGTCCGATGCTGTAAAGAACAATATTGCATGGGAACCTGGAATGTTAGGTCTGAGGAATCAAAGTAAATTGGATGTGGTCAAGCAGATGGCAAGAGTGAATATCCACATCTTAGGTATCAATGGGAAACTTAATTCAGATGACCATTATATCTACTATTGTCAGCAAGAATCCCTTAGAAGAAATGGAGTAGCTCTCACAGTCAACAAAAGAGTCCAAAAAGGAATACTTGGGTGCAATCTCAAAAATGACAAAATGATTTCAGTTCATCTCCAAGGCAAGCCATTCAACATCACAGTAATCCAAGTCTGCCCAACCACTGATGTCAAAGAAGCTGAAGCGATAGGTTCTATGAAGACCTATAAGACCTTATAGAACTAAAACAAAAAAAAGATGTCCTTTTCATCATAGGGGATTGGAATGCAAAAATAGGAAGTGGTTGTCTGAGGAGGCTTTACAAATAGCTGAGCAAAGAAGAGAAGTGGAAGGCAAGGGAGAAAGGGAAAGATATACCCAACTGAATGCAGAGTTTCAGAGAATAGCAAGGGGAGATAAGAAGGCTTACTCAAATGGACAGTGCAAAGAAGTAGAGGAAAACAACAGAATGGGAAAGGCTAGAGATCTCTCCAAGAAAACTGGAGATATCTAGGGAACATTTCATGCAAGGATGGGCATGATAAAGAACAGAAATGGTAAAGATCTAACAGAAGAAGAGATTAAAAAGAGGTGGCAAGAATACACAGAACTCTACAAAAAAGGTCTTAATGACCCAGATAACCATGATGGTGTGGTCACTCACCTAGAGCCTGACATCCTAGAGTGTGAAGTCAAGTGGGCCTTAGGAAGATTACTACAGTCAAGTCTAGTGGAGGTGATGGAATTCCAGTTGAGCTATTTAAAATCCTAAAAGATAATGCTGTTGAAGTTCAATGTGCATTCAATGTGTTAGCAAATTTGGAAAACTCAGCAGCGGCCACAGGACTAGAAAAGGTTGGTTTTCATTCCAATTCCTAAGAAGAGAAGTATCAAAGAAGGTACAAACTACTACACAATTGTGCTCATTTCACATGTGAGTAAGGTTATGCTCAAAATCCTTCAAGCCAGGCTTCAGTGGTACATGTACCAAGAACTTCCAGATGTACAAGCAGGGTTTAGAAAAGGCAGAGGAACCAGAGATCAAATTGCCAACATTCGCTGGATCACAGAGAAAGCAAGGGAATTCTAGAAAAACATCTACTTCTGCTTCATTGACTACACTAATGCCTTTGACTGTGTGGATCACAACAAACTGGAAAATTCTTAAAAAGATGGGAATCAGACTACCTAACCTATCTCCCAAGAAACCTGTATGTGGGTCAAGAACAACAGTTAGAACTGGACATGGAACAATGGACTGGTTCAACATTGGAAAAGGAGAACAATAAGGCTACATATTGTCACCTTGTTTATTTAACTTCTGTTATGACCAACCTAGACAACATATTAAAAGGCAGAGACATTACTTTGCCAACAAAGGTCTGTCTCATCAAGGCTATGGTTTTTCCAGTAGTCATGTATGGATGTGAGAGCTGGACTATAAAGAAAGTTGAACGCCAAAGAATTGATTCTTTTGAACTGTGGTGTTGGAGAAGACTCTTGAGAGTCCCCTGGACTGCAAGGAGATCCAACCAGTCCATCCTAAAGGAGATCAGTCCTGGGTGTCCATTGGAAGGACTGATGCTGAAGCTGAAACTCCAGTACTTTGGCTACCTCATGTGAAGAGTTGACTCATTGGAAAAGACCCTGATGCTGGGAGGGATTGGGGGCAGGAAGAGAAGGGGACGACAGAGGATGAGATATTTAGATGGCATCACTGACTCAACGGAGATGAGTCTGAGTAGACTCCGGGAGTTGGTGATGGACAGGGAGGCCTGGAGTGCTGTGGTCCATGGGGTCGTGAAGAGTTGGACACAACTGAGCGACTGAACTGAACTGATGCAGAGTACATCATGTGAAATGCCAGGCTAGATGAATCACTAGCTGGAATCGAGATTGCCAGGAGAAATATCCGTAACCTTAGATATGCAGACGATACCACTCTAATGACAGAAAGTGAAGAGGAACTAAAGAGCCTCTTGATGAGGGAGAAAGAGGAAAGTGAAAAAGCTGGCTTAAAACTCAACATACAGAGAAACTAAGGTCATGGCATCCAGTCCCATCACTTCATAGCAAACAGATGGGGAAAAGGTAGAAACAATGACAGATTTTATTTTCTTGGGCTCCAAAATCACTGAAGATGGTGACTGCAGCCATGAAATTAAGACGCTTGCTTCTTTGAAGAAAAGCTGTGGCAAACCTAGACAGCATATTAAAAAGCAGAGATATCACTTTGCTGACAAAGTTCCTATAGTCAAAGCTGTGGAGATGGAACATGATTAAGATGTTACAGCATTCATAGGGAATCGCTGAAGGACTACTTACATACTAAGACTGTTCAAAAACATAAACCACATAATACCAAAGTTAAAATTAGAAATCTACCTTCAGAAAATTCGGGTCCTCTTTGTTCGTGTAAAAAGGATCATACTCTTTCAGATCATAATGCTCTATAAATGCATTTCCCTATAGGAAGGAACCACACATAAGAATAAGAGGTGCATGATTAGTTTTGAACGTAACAAGACTCAAGAGTCAAATACACAGTTCCACTGTTATGCTTTAAAATGGTATCAATGACAAATGCAAATGGAATGGGAAGACCAAATTGGATTTATCTAAGTAATAATAATGTATAATTATACATTGTAATGTGAATATAATGTAATGTAAATCACTTTCACTTTTAGAGAATGTGTAGCTGTTCTTTATCTAGTCTTTGAGCAGGTAATGAACCCAGGATGTTGGGAAAAGTATACTTGATCAGAAGCCAGTAAACTTGGTCTTAAATTCAAAACTTTCTGTAAGTAATTGTATGATTCTGAATTTGGCATCTTATTTTTTCTATGCCTGCATTTTTTTTTACATTATATACATTATAATGTAAAATAATCATATAATATAAATATACATTATAATGTATAAGTATATAATAACTAATAAATAATGTATCTAAGTAATAAATATCATAGTGATGGAATCTAATTAAAATCTGCAAGAATTTTATAAATAATAAAAAATTATTGTCACCTCTTTTTTATAAAAGGTATTTAATAAAAGGTATTAGATAAAAGGTATTAGAACCTTTTTAATACTTTTTATAAAGGTATTAAATACCTTTTAATAAAAGGTATTAGAATACTAAAAGTTTAGGAATTTGTTTTTAGATACTAGTCAAACATCTCAGATCTCTTTAAAATGCCAGAAAAACAGAAATATTTTATAGCCTTGTAAATAATCAAGCTCCAGAATTAAAAAAAAAAACAAAATAATATCTTGAACCAAGACTCCAAATTTTTTAAACTGATATATAAAATTAATAATTACATACAGAAAAAAAAAGAAAAATGATTCTAATGTTCACATTTAAATACAGATCTAACCCTTTACCTCCATCCTTTCCACATGCCATGGATTTAAGAATAATGTATGCTATGAGAGAGTATATATTATACATAAACAGAGTTGGCAAAAGTAGGCTGTTTGGATGGTTATAAATAAACAAAGATAATTATAGTTTTTGAGCAACTGAAAAAAATAACAAATGAATCCTTAGTACCTTTTTATTTACATATTTTAAAAAACCATCTAATTCTTCTTGTCTCCTTTTTTTAATCTTCTTATATGAAGTGACTTTTTCTATAATTTTTTTCTGGAGAGGATCTGCCACATGATCAACCCATCTTTTATACAATATCTCTTTTCTTCTTGCATTTAGGAAGTCATGATGTTTTAAACACTTATCTAATTCCTAGTAAACAGTGATAGGGAAGACAAATATATTATCTTAACGTTTTCTTGTTCCAAAATTTAAATTTCATTTATATTCATAAGAATAATCCACAAAAGCACCCATTAATTAAATCACTACGTTGGCTTCTAATGCGTGACACACACAAGACTGGAAACAAAGAATACATGAATAAATTAGATAATATACCTGCTCTCCCTGGAAGACAGACTACAAAACAGATCTATGAAACAATGGGGGGAGGGACAATGTAGCAAGCGATACATGGGGCTCAGTGTTCACTGAACCGTTACAGTAGCCAAGAGGTGGCAATAACTTCAGTGTCCATCAACAGATGAAAGTACAAACAAAATGTGATAGACACATATAATGGAATATCATACAACTATAAGAAGGAGGGAAATTCTGACACATGCTACAACATGGATGAACCTTAAAAACAATATACTAACTGAAATATGCCAGACACAAAAGGACAAATATTTTAGGATTCCACCTATATGAAATAACTAGATTAGGCAAACTCAGAGAGACAGAAAATAACCAGAGGTCACAAGAGGCTTGCAAAAGAAGGGATGGGGAGTTACTGCTTAACAAGTACAAAGTTTTCTTTGGGGTGATGAAAAAGTTTTAGAAATAGATAATGGTGACAGTTGTACAACATATCAATGTAATTAATGTCACTGAATTATACATTCAAAAATGGTTTAAAAAAGCAAATTTTATGTTATATGTATTTTACCACAGTAGAAAAATTATCAACTTTTTTCTTCTTTTGGTCACACTGTGCAGCATGCAGGATCTTAGTTAGTCCCCCAGCCAGGGATAAAGCCCATGTCCCCTGCATTGAGAGTATGGAGTCTTAACCACTGGGCCATCATGAGAGTCCCAATAAAAATTTTTAAAAGATTTCCAAACTGGTAGACACTTGGGATAGATCTTAAAGAACAGAGTTATTTTTGACTGCCCTGGCCATCCAGTGGTTAAGACTCTGCACTTCTACTGTAATGGGGCGCATGTCCAGTCCCTGGGCAGGGAACTAAGATTCCATAAGCTGCTTGGTGTGGCCAGGAAAAAAAGACAAGAGTGAAAAGGCCGAACTGTAGCACAACTTGGTACAAATGGTAAGTAGTCTGCAAAGAAAATGCCTAAATCAGGCTATAAAACTAAAACATCCTCAGCAAAACTTCTCATACACCTTTCATCTAGCAAATGAAATCATGTGATTACTAGGATCAACAACATGAAATTTAAAATGAAAAAAATAAAGCACTAAAAACCCTGAGACCTTTTCCAGGTAATATCCCTCCCTAACTTCAGGTCATAGCACATCTCTACCATTCTCAGTGAATAATTCCTTTCCTTTTTAAACAACTCCAAAGAAAATTCTTAAAAACAAAAATAGGCTGCCCACTTCAGAGTTTAGTACACGTCACATGGACATTCATCTTGTCTTATAATTAAGCCCATCCTGCTACAGTTAAAGCCTTGTTCTTACCTAGGTTTTCCTGAGTAAAAATTTGTCAGTGTGTTCCAATAACAGCTCTTAAAAATAGACAAGGATCCTAGAAATCCCATTAAAATGAAGAAACAAGTGAATAGGAGGAAATTCTCATAAGGTATCTATAAAAGAATCCCCACAAAGTATAGAAAGTGAAGTAGTAAATTAAAGCAACCTCATAGCTCTTTTAAGGTCAATCCTAAAGGCTAATGAGTGTTTCCATTATTTTCTAAAATTTTTGTAATGACATGGCATTAAATATAAAATAGAAAAACAAAATTTAATTTTTAACTGAGACACATTTTGTAGCCAATTCTTACCTTAATTATATAATTTTCTCTATATAATATTGATTGAATAGCTGCATCAACATCTTCCTTAGCTAATACCTAAAGTGATAGAATAAAATTTTGAAAATCAAGTATTAAAAAACTAAATTATTAATACTACTTAGATTAATAATATTTTATGTGACCTATATATCCCTGGGAAGTTCTCTGTAAATCCAAATTTTTCTACCTCAAATCATATCATCAAGTACTTTTTAAAGAGTATTTGAATCTTTCCACTCTCAGCTACATTTTACTTTAGGGAAATAAAAATAACTCAGATCACAGACATTTTGATTCCCAACATGGTCAAATGACTTGCCCAAAGTCACATGGTACCCATCTTTTTTCACATCCTATAAAATGATACAATCAGGTCTCTAATGGAATTCATTTACTCATAATAAATTTTATTTGATTACACTTAGTCATTTATGGGCTTCCCTAGTGGCTCAGTGGCAAAGAATCTGCCTGTAGTGCAGGAGATGAGTTCAATCCCTGGGTTGGGAAGATTCCCCTGGAGAAGGAAATGGCAACCCACTCCAGTATTCTCACCTGGAAAATCCCATGGACAGAGGAGCCTTGCAGGCTGCAGTCCATGTGGTCACAAAAGAGTTGGACACAACTTAGCAAATAAACAACAACCCTAGTCATTATAGCTATCAAATATTGATACTTTTTATGAACAAGCCACATTCTCAATATTTTAAGCCAACACAATCTTCTGGAAGTAGTTCATAAAATCAAGTTTTTCCATTTCATAACAAATCTTCCTCAATTAAACATCCACCAGAAAATGCAAGAGGCTGATATCTAACATACATGTAGATACCAAATTATACAGTTACTAATGGCTAAAAAGAGCAAATTTTATGCTATAATATTTCTGCAATGGAAAAAACGATTAATAATAAAAGAGTCCCAAGGTGGGAGACATTTGGGGTGACCTTTGAAATCCTCTCATAATTACACACAAAAAATATTCTCAAATGAACTGTCATTAGAATTAGTTGTCTTCAGTTCCACTACCTGTGTTTTCCAGAAAGAAAAGTTAGTCACTCAGTCATGTCCAACTCTTTGTGACTTCATGGACTGTAGCCCACCAGGCTCCTCTGTCCATGGAATTCTCCAGGTAAGAATACTGGAATAGGTGCCATTTCCTTCTCCAGGGGATCTTCCCGACCTAGGGATCAAACCCAGGTCTCCTGCATTGTAAACAGGCTCTTTACCAACTGAACCACCAGGGAAATCCCTGAAATTTTCCACAACAGATTAATAAAATCTTAAAATCTAACAACTAACCTTCCCCATTAACACACAAGGAAATTAAGGCTCATCAGAGGTAAGCAACAACCAGAAGCCTAGAAAACCCTGCACTGAACCCAAAGTTCAAACTCAAATGTGTCTAACTCCAAATTCATTTTCTTTGTCCTTTCTGCCTCACAGAGTTGCTATTTCTAGCAAATCTACTGTTCTCAAAACCAAGATGAGTACCAATATATTAAAACAATCACCTGAAGACATTGAAGACTAAGCCAGAGCAGGAAGAAACTAAAGGGGAGTCAACATTTGGAAAAACAGAATAGCTGGAAAAGTTCTCAGTTTTTTATGGACTTTTGTCTAACAGCAGGCATCAATCATAGCTAAAGGAGGTGGCTCAAATGCAGATAAAGAAACAGAGTTTTACAGATTCCAGAATTAGAAGACAGAGTTCAGGGCAACCATAGCAGCAAGAAAGTGAAAGGAGAAATGCCTGAAAGGAGAAAGCCATAGACGGAAGCCACAAATTCTGCAGACCAAATCTCTAGTAGACCCTTGAACTACATATGCACACAATAAAAGCTCCATGCAGCCCAGCTAAAGCTAAAAAAAACTAAACAGTGATTTCATTTGCTGCCAACTGCAGGAGAAACAAAGTTTAGAGTTCATGTTCAGCCAAGTAAACTGTCTGCTAAAACAAAAGTTCAATATTAATCAGAGGAACATGATAGATTGCAGACCCTTTGCAATATAGCATTCATAATGTTCAAAATCACTAAATAGCAAAATGTGACCCATACTTCAAAAAGAAATACAATCTTATGGAAATCAGCTCTGAGATGGCCCATATGTTGAAATGAGCAGATAAGGATTCTAGGTCAGCTTTATAGCTATGTTTAAGAAGTTAAAGGAAAATATGCTCATAATGAATAGAAAAATGTCAGCAGAAAAAGAATGAAAAATAAACAAGTGAAAAATATTGTTCTTAAATTTAAAAAAAACTTAAATGGCTTAATAGCAGATTGAAGATGACTTTAAAAGAGTCAGTGAACTTGAATTCAGATCATTAGAATTTATCCAGCCTGAAAAACAGAAAGAAATAAGACTGGAAAATGAATAAAGTTGCAGTGAGTTATGAGACAACAGCAAAAGGTTGGACAAGTTGAAAACAGGATCTAAATAAATAATGGCTGGGATGAAAACCACTGTTTTCAGACAGAATAGTAGGGAACAGATTTACCCTCTTACCTTAAAAAATATAGTGAAAGACACTGGATATCAGGCTATGAAGGACAGTGGCCCTTGAGATACAGAAAACAAGGTAAATCCTAAAATAGCTCATTAGTGCCTGGAGAGAATTTCCAGACTGTGGTGAAGAGAGGAGGAAGTAACTGAAATGAGGAAGGGCGTTGGGAGTCTGGGAAGGCTACAGTTCATAGAGCACAGTACCAGAGGGAAGAAAGTCACACAGAGAGTCTAGGGGATCTGCAGACGATTAGATCTGTAGAGTGTCCCCCCTGAGACTTCAGGTGAATGCTGTCTGTGCTGCTGTGCTGTGCTTTGTCTCTCAGTCATGTCTGACTCTTTGCGACCTCATGGACTGTAGCCCCCCAGGTTCCTCTGTCCATGGGATTCTCCAGGCAAGAAGACTATAGTGGGTTGCCTTGCCCTCCCCCAGGGGATCTTCCCAACTCAGGGACTGAACCCAGGTCTCCTACATTGCAGGCGAATTCTTTACCTTCTGAGCCACCAGGGAAGCCCTGACCACTGTATGTACGTGGGGAAACTACTCAAAGAAATACTGTGCAAAGAAGTACCTGAAAGGATTAGGGAAACAATCCCTAGAGGTCACATCCCCAGGAGTTATTCCTCTCAACAATCAGCCAGAGTGAAAAACTTTATGGTGTGCAAAGCATAAAACTAGCCACACACGAAATGCCACTACAGTTCTACCTGACAAAGCTTAGTGGCAAGACATTAAAAAAAAACAGACTGTGTCTGAGTAACTTAACTGCATCCCAGAACAAAGCTAAGAGCATTTATTGAAATTAAAAAATATCCAGCACTCAACAAAAAAAATTCACAATGCCTGGTATCCAATTTAAAAAATCACCAAGCATACAAAGAAGCACAAAAATTTGACTAATAATGAAAAGAAGAATCAATCAAAACTACCCCAGAGGGCTTCCCCGGTGGCCCAGTGGTTGAGAGTCTGTCTTGCAATGCAGGGGACACAAGTTTGATCCCTGGTCTGGAAACATTCCACTGCTGCAGGGCAACTAAGCCTGTAGGCCACAGCTACTAAAGCCCACAGGCCCTAGAGACCATGCTCTGCAACAAGAGAAGCCACCACAGTAAGAAACCCATGCACCACAACTAAAAAGTAGCCTCCACTTGCTGCAACTAGAAAAAGTCCCGGTAGAGCAACAAAGACTCAGGGAAGCCAAAAATAAGTAAGTAAATAAAACTTTTAAAATAAATTAAAATAAAAACTACCTCAGAAATGACATAGATAATATAATTATTAGACCAAGACATTAAAATAGTTCATAAGTTCAAAATGGAAAAGGTTGGCTCCAAATTGGAACCAACTGGTTTCAAACTAGGAAAGGAGTACATCAAGCCTATTGTCACCTTACTTATTTAATTTACATGCAGAGTACATCATGCGAAATGCCCAGCTGGATGAAGCACAAGCTGGAATCAAGATTGCTGGGAGAAATACCAACCACCTCAGATATGCAAATGACACCACCCTTATGGCAGAAAGTGAAGAAGAACTAAAGAGCCTCTCGATTAAAGTGAAAGAGGAGAGTGAAAAAGGTGGCTTAAAACTCAACATTCAAAAAACAAAGATCATGGCATCCGGTCCCATCACTTCATGGCAAATAGATGGGGAAACAATGGAAACAGTGACAGACTTTATTTTCTTGGGCTCCAAAATCACTGCAGATGGTGACTGCAGCCATGAAATTAAAAGATGGTTGCTCCCTGGTAGAAAAGCTATGACAAACCTAGACAGCATATTAAAAAGCAAAGACATTACTTTACCGACAAAGGTCTGTATAGTCAAAGCTATGGTTTTTCCAGTAGTAATCTATGGATGTAAGGGCTGGACTATAAAGAAAGCTGAGCTCCGAAGAACTGATGCTTTTGAACTGTGGTGTTGGAGAAGACTCTTAAAGTCCTTTGGACTGCAAAGAGATCAAAGCAGTCAAACCTAAAGGAAATCAGTCCTGAATATTCATTGGAAGGACTGATGCTGCAGCTGAAACACCAATACTCGGCCACTTCATGCAAAAACTGACTCATTAGAAAAGACTCTGATGCTGGGAAAGATTGAAGGCAGGAGGAGAATGGGACAACAGAGGATGAGATGGTTGGATGGCATTACCGAATCGATGGACATGAGTTTGAGCAAGCTCTGGGAGTTGGTGATAGACAGGGAAGCCATGGGGTTGTAAAGAGTCAGAAACGACTGAGCGACTAAACTGAACTAAGTTTAGGAAACTAGAAGAAACAGCAGACATTTTAGACAGTGAAGAGTTTTTAAAAGACCCCCTAAAAACTTTAAGGATGAAAACACAATGTCTAAAATGAAAAATACACAAACAAGCTTAACAGCAGATTGGCTATTCTGAAAGAAAAGATTAGTAAACAAAAGCATAAGAACATAAGCTGTCCAAAATGAAACGTAAGAGGGAAAAGTCTGAAAAAAATTAACAGGTAATCAGAGGGCTATGGGATAGATGAGATAGCTTTCAAGCAGGTGATTAAAAGTATAATTTTATTTCCCAAAAGGAGAGGGGTGGGATAGAAAAATATTTGAAGAGGGAATGGCTGAGAGTTTTCCAAATGTGTTGGGAACTAATGCCCTCTGATACCAGAGGCTCAATGAACTCTAAACAATAGAGAAATTGGAACCTTCATATGTTGCTGATGAGAGTGTAAAATAGTACAATTACTGTGGAAAGCAGGCAATTCCTCAAAAAGTTAAACACAGAATTACTGTATGACCTAAGCAATTGCATTCCTAGGTTACATATCCCAAGACAACTAAAAACATGTTTACATAAAAACATAATTACAAATGTTCATAGCAGCATTATTCATAATAGTTGAAAGGTTGTTGTTGAATTACGACGCCGGGATTCTTGGCCTCCGGAGGAGAAGAATTCAATCCGGGGCCAGAGACGAGGCTTGATCGCTCAGAGCTTTTGTGTAGCAAAGTTTTATTAAAGTATAAAGGAGATAGAGAAAGCTTCTGACATAGGCATCAGAAGGGGGTAGAAAGAGTACCCGCCTGCTAGCCTTCAGCTGGATGTTATATAGTCACCAGCAGCCTGTTAACTTAGAATGGCACCAGGCCCCTCACCCATAAGATGTATTTTGGGATAACCTTGGCTCCAAATGGTTTATCTTGGGCCATAAAATGATTAACTTGAATCTTGAAGAAGGGCAGGTCACCATACAAAAAGTTTCATTTACATAGATTAGAGGAACAATATAGGAGTATAACATACTGGTTTATCAAGTAGGTTCTGAGCCCAAAAGGTAGAACCAACTTGAAGACAGAGTTTGGGGTGGATGCATAGTACATTAGCATAGCTTAAGACAAACATTTCCATAAGAAATCTTGGGCCATAAAATGATTAACTTGAATCTTGAAGAAGGGCAGGTCACCATACAAAGAGTTTCATTTACATAGATTAGAGGAACAATATAGGAGTATAACATACTGGTTTATCAAGTAGGTTCTGAGCCCAAAAGGCAGAACCAACTTGAGGACAGAGTTTGGGGTGGATGCATAGTACATTAGCATAGCTTAAGACAAACATTTCCATAAGAAAAAGGCATTGGTTAACTTCAGGTGATATCAGATGTCACTATGGTAACACAGAATTTTAAGAGAAACCTTTTAAGTTTGTATAGAGAAGGAAAAAATGTTTGTCCTTTCTTCCTCCTTGAGAATTCCAGACCCCTCTCTCCTAGGGGACCCCTAGCCTTCTTATCAACCTGCCTAGGAAATGACTCTCTCACCACCCTTATGGCAGAAAGTGAAGAGGAACTAAAGAGCCTCTTGGGGAATGTGAAAGAGGAGAGTGAGAAAGTTGACTTAAAACTCATCATTCAGGAACTAAGATCATGGCGTCTGGTCCCATCAGTTCAGTTCAGTCACTCAGTTGTGACTGACTCTTTGAGATCCAATGGACTACAGCATGCCAGGCCTCCCTGTCCATCACCAACTCCCAGAATTTACTCAAACTCATGTCCATTGAGTTGGTGATGCCATCCAACCATCTCATACTCTGTCATCCCCTTCTCCTCCCACCTTCAATCTTTCCCAGCATCAGGGTCTTTTCAAATGGGTTAGTTCTTTGCATCAGGTGGCCAAAGTATTGTAGTTTCAGCTTCAGCATCAGTCCTTCCAATGAATATTCAGGACTGATTTCCTTTAGGATGGACTGATTGGATTTCATGGCAACTAGGTGGGGAAACAGTGGAAACAGTGATAGACTTTATCTTCTTGGGCTCCAAAATCACTGCAGATGTTGACTGCAGCCATGAAATTTAAAGATGCTTGCTCCCTGGAAGAAAAGCTATGACTAACCTAGACAACATATTAAAAATCAGAGACATTACTTTGCCCACAAATGTCCATCTTGTCAAAGTTATGATTTTTTCAGTAGTCAAGTATGGATGTGAGACTTAGACTATAAAGAAAGCTGAGCACTAAAGAGTTGATGCTTTTGAAGTGTAGTGTTGGAAAAGACTCTTGAGAGTCCCTTGGACTGCAAGGAGATTAAACCAGGCAGAACAACAGAACAATCCTACAGAACCAACAAAACAATCCTAAAGGAAATCAATCTGAATATTCATTGGAAGGACTAATGCTAAAGCTGAAGCTCCAGTACTTTGGCCACCTGATGCAAAAGAACTGACTCATTGGAAAAGACCCTGATGCTGGGAAAGAGTGAAGGCAGAAGTTGAAGGGGACGACAGAGGATATGGTTGGATGGCATCACTAGCTCGATGGACATGAGTTTGAGCAAGCTCTGGGAGTTGGTGATGGACAGGGAAGCATGGTGTGCTGCAAATAGTCAGACACAACTGAGTGCCTGAACTGAACTGAACTGAAGAAACCTTGCAAAAAAAATGTTAACAGAAGTCCTTCAGAAAGAAAGAATGTTGTACACTCAGATATACACTTGAGGGCAGATAAGAACAAAGCAAAAGGGTGGATGCTTTACTATTCTGATACTGCTGTATGAGACTGACAGGAGGCATAGACTCCAAGGTTTCTCCACCAAGTGGGAGAGAAAGAACTAGAGAATGCCTCCAAAGCCTTAGCCTTTGGTGTGCCACCCAAGCGTCTAGTTTTTGTCTTGCCTCAATTGAAGCACAGATGGAACGCTTACAGTTTCGTGGAGGCAACTAAGCATAAAAGAAAAGGGGTGGGCAGTCTGCTATGCCCAGCACAGCTAGGCATTCTATCGGAAGGCACAGAACTCAAGGTTTCTCTACAGGTAAGGGGGAAGAGAAGTGAAATGTGACTGAAAAGTCCTAGCCAGAGCTAAAGCAGTGAGGTATCATAGACAGTAAGAGATTGTGGACTCCTTAAAAGAGAGAGAGAGAGAGAGAGAGAGAGAGAGAGAGAGAGAGAGAGAAAGCAGAAAAATCCACTCTAAATAGGAATCTAAATGAATGAGCCCAGAGAATATACATCCATAGAAAGATTAGAGAGACTCCTAGAATCTTTAGTGAGGTCTTAGTAAAGGTCTTCTCTGTCAAAGCCAGTCTGTAAAGACTGGAGAGCTGGCTGTTTCTTCAAATGCAGATTCTAATACAAAGCTACAAGGAACACAAAGAATCAGGGAAACATAACACAGTCAACAGAACAAAAGTCTACAAACAATAAATACAGGAGAAAAGGGACCCTCCTACACTCTTTCTGGGAATGTGTAACTGGTGCAGCCACTATGGGAAACAATGTGAATGTTCCTTAAAAACATAAAAAATAGAGCAACCATATGATCCTGCAATACCATTCCTGGGCATATATCTGGAAAACATGAAAACTTAATTCAAAAAGATACATGCACAACAGTGCTTACGGCAGCACTATTTAAAATAGCTAAGACAAAGAATCAACCTGTGTTCATCAACAGATGAACCGATGAGTGGATCAAGAAATGGTATACATGTACATATGTAAAACTCAGCCATAAAAGAAGGAAATATTGCCATTTGCATCAGTATAGATGGACCTAGAGATGATTATATGAATTGAAGTCAGAAAGACAAATACCACATGGTATCACATGCGGAATCCAAAACATGATACAAGTGAGATTATTTACAAAATAGAAACAGACTCAGACATAGCAAACAAACATGGTTACCAAATGAAAAGGAGAAGAGGGATAAATTAGGAGAGTTTCAGATTAACAGATACACATTACTATATAAAATATAAACAATAAGGACCTACTGTATGACAAAGGGAACTGTCTCAATATCTTATAATAACCTATAATGGAAAAAAAATATAAAAAACTGAATCAATTTGGTATACACCTGAAACTAGCACAAAATTAAAAATCAACTATAGTTCAATAAAAAAGATTTTAAAAAATCAAGTACATAAGCAACAGAACAAAATAAATACCTGACAATTAAGAAACTGCGATTGAGGAATGGTGAAATAAACCTGGGAAAGCAAGGAGGGATCCTCCTGAGGTTTCAGTGTGACCACAGCCTTGCCAACAACTTGAATTTGAACTTTTAGCATCCCACAGTGAGAGAATAGACTTCTGATGTTTTAAACCATTCAGTTCATAGCAATTTGTTATGGCAGTCCTGGAAGGCAAAGAAAGCTTTGTTTGATTGTGGCTGGAAATCTTAGCTCCCCAACCAGGGAATAAACCCATGTCTCTTGCAGTGGAAGCATGGCATCCTAACCACCGGACCGCCACTGGTTCCCTAAGACAGTTTATTTAGAAACAAAAGCAGAAGGAACAATTCCTACCTCACTCTATGAGGCTAACCTTGTCATAATACCCAATGGGTTGAAGACCATACAAGGAAAGAAATCTACAAAACAATAATTTCATCAACAAAGAACCAAAGAATCCTAAATAAAATATATGCAAATAAGTCAAAAAATTTAAGAAAAGAATTATACACCATGACCATGTCAAATTTATGCCAGGGAATCAAGGAAGAATCAAAACATACACATACAAATCAGTGTAATTCACTATATCAACTTGCCAGAGTGGGGGGTGGCGGATAATTATATCAACTAACAGAAAAATTACTTGACAGAATTCAAAACCTACTCATGATAAAACTCTCAACAAAACAGCAGTAAAGAGAAACTTACTCCCTTGTTAAAGAATGCCTGCAGAACACCTAGAGTGCATATGATTCTTAGTGGCGAGAGACTGGGTCTTTCCCCTGAAGATGGGAAACAAGACAAAGGTGCCCTCTCTCATCGTTTCTATTTAACATTTTATTGGAAGTTTCAGTTATACAATAAGACTACAGGAAAAGAAAAAGAAAGAAAAAAGAGAAATACAGGAAGAAAAGAAAAGAAATACACAGCAAACACGTTGGAAACAAAAATAAAGCTTCCTTTGTTTCAGAGTGAGTATCTATTCAGAAAACTGAGGGTCTACCAAAAAACTCTTTTAATAATCAGTTTTAATAAGCTCACAGGAAACATACACGGTAAAGAAACAAAAGCAAAATCTTTCCTGTATACCAGCAGTGCGGAATTAAATGTGAAATGAAAAATAATCTATAGCAGTGCCAAAATAAATATATTTTAAGCATAAACCTAGTAAAATATGTACAGGTTTTATATGCTGAAAACTACAAAGCCCTGATGAAAGAATTCAAAGGGGATTTACATATATTGAGTTACTTCAGTTCACTACTAGAAGATTCAAAATGTTAAGATGCCAGTTCTTTCTAAGTTTGTTCATTGGTTCAGTGCAATCCCAGTGAAAATCTCATCCAAATGAAAACCCCAGAAGTAATTCTGTGTATATTGACAAATGTATCACACAGTTTATATGGAAAGGCAAGACTCAGAAGAGCCAACACAGCTCTGAAAAAATAAAGTCAGAAGACTGACTCCCCCCAACTTTAAGAATTACTAAAAAAATACAGCAATGGAGGCATTGTGGCATTTGCAAAAGAAGAGACAAATAGATGAGTGGAATGAAATAAAGAGCCCATGAATAGATGCACACAAACACAGTCAACTGACTTTTGACTAAGGAACAGTGGTAACGCAACAGATAGCACAACATTTTGCACAACTTATACAACTGATGCTGAAATAACTGGATATCCACAATCAAAAAAGAAAAAAAGATCCCAAAATAACTTAAAAACAACTCAAACTGAATCTTAGACCTAAATATAGAACACAAATATAAAAAAATAAACACAACATGGGAAAAAATTCTAGGTGTTAAATTCATCAGTTTAACAATGAATTTGTAGATACAACACAGAACACACAACCTATGAAAGAAAACATGTGTCAGTTGTACTTTATTAAAATTAAAAACTTCTCCTCTGAAAACTGTTCAGAGAATAAGAAAACAACCACAGACTGGAGGAAGATAATTGGAAAAAAAATATATCTGATAAAAATATTTTAACCAAAATATACAAAAGCCCCTTAAAATTCAAAAATAGGAAAACAGACAACTCCAAAAGCAGGAAAAATATTTTAACAGACAACTGCCTCAAAATATTTACAGACAGCAAAGAAGTATATGTCTAATACACCATTAGGACACTTCAAATAAAAATAAAATGGGACATCACAACACATATACTTGAAAGGCTAAAATCCAAAACACTGCTAACACCAAATGCTGAACTTTTATTGATGAACTTTTATTCATTGCTGGTGGGAATGCAAAATGGTACAGCCACTTTGGAAGACTTTTTGGCAGTTTCTTGCAGAGCTAAATGTAGTCTTAACCATGTGTTCCAGCAATTGTGTGTCTGAGTGGTTAACCAAATGGGATGGAAACTTAGCATATACACAAAAATCTGCATATGGATGTTCATGGCAACTTGATTTATAATTTCCAAAACCTGGAAGCAGCAGAGATGCCCCTCAAGTAGTAAATGTATAAACAAACTATGGTATATTCATATTATGGTATATTGTGCTTAGCTGCTCAGTTGTGTTTGACTCTTTGTGACCCAACAGACTGTAGCCCTCCAGGCTCCTCTTTCCATGGGGATTCTCCAGCAAAATCACTGGAGTAGGTTGCCAAGCCCTCCTCCAGGGGATCTTCCCAACTCAGGGATTGAACCCAAGTCTCCTGCATTGCAAGCGGATTCTTGACTATATGAGCCACCAGGGAAGCCCATTACTCAATGATAAAAATAAGCAAGTTATCAAGCCAGAAAAAGATATGAGGAAAATTTAAGTACATACTTCTAAGTGCAATAAGCCAGTATGAAACGGTTACATATGGTATGATACCGACCATGTTACATTTTGAAAAAGGCCAGTGGAAAAGATAAGTAAATTGTCAGATATCTGGGGAAGGAGGGAGGAGGGATGAATAATTGAAGTATAAGGAATTTTTAGGACAGTAAACTTTTCTTTATGATAATATAGTGTGGATACATGACATCATATTATCAAAACTCAGACCAATATAACACAAAGAGTGAACTCTAATGTAAACTATGGACTTTAGTTAATGATAAACTTTGGTTCAATAATTGTAGCAAATGTACCACACTAATGCAAGATGTTCAAACAGAAACTACAAGGAAGGACAAAGTGTTATCTGTTTAGTTTTTCTGTAAATACGAAACTGTTTTTTAAAATAAAGACTACTAACAAAAATTTAGGAATATTCTGCTAATTATACATCCATCCAGGGGTTGCCTTTTGGCTCAGACAGTAAAGAATCTGCCTGCAGTGTGGGAGACCTGGATTCAATCCCTCTGTTGGAAAAATTCCCTGGAGGAAGGCATGGCAACCCACTCCAGTATTCTCCCCTGGAGAATTCCAAGGACAAAGGAGCCTGGCAGGCTACAGTTCATGGGGTTGCAAAGTAGAATGCTCATTTATAACAAAGATATTCTTGTACCATGCAGTATATATTGAAAATCATTATTTGCTTCTTCACTCACATTCACACATTCCTAAATGGAACAACCAGCCTCAAGAAAAATAAGAGATGGTTAGTTCAGTTCAGTTCAGTCGCTCAGTCGTGTCCGACTCTTTGCGACCCCATGAATTGCAGCATGCCAGGCCTCCCTGTCCATCACCAACTCCCGCAGTTCACTCAGACTCACATCCATTGAGTCCGTGATGCCATCCAGCCATCTCATCCTTGGTCGTCCCCTTCTCCTCCTGCCCCCAATCCCTCCCAGCATCAGAGTCTTTTCCAATGAGTCAACTCTTTGCATGAGGTGGCCAAAGTACTGGAGTTTCAGCTTCAGCATCATTCCTTCCAAAGAAATCCCAGGGCTGGTCTCCTTCAGAATGGACTGGGTGGATCTCCTTGCAGTCCAAGGGACTCTCAAGAGTCTTCTCCAACACCACAGTTCAAAAGCATCAATTCTTCGGTGCTCAGCCTTCTTCACAGTCCAACTCTCACATCCATACATGACTACTGGAAAAACCATAGCCTTGACTAGATGGACCTTAGTTGGCAAAGTAATATCTCTGCTTTTGAATATGCTATCTAGGTTGGTCATAACTTTTCTTCCAAGGAGTAAGTGTCTTTTAATTTCATCGCTGCAGTCACCATCTGCAGTGATTTTGGAACCCCTCAAAATAAAGTCTGTCACTGTTTCCACTGTTTCCCCATCTATTTCCCATGAAGTGATGGGACTGGATGCCATGATCTTCGTTTTCTGAATGTTGAGCTTTAAGCCAACTTTTTCACTCTCCTCTTTCACTTTCATCAAGAGGTTCTTTAGTTTCTCTTCACTTTCTGCCATAAGGGTGGTGTCATCTGCATATCTGAGGTTATTGATATTTCTCCCAGCAATCTTGATGGTCAGTTACCTTTTTATCTTCACTCAGGCATCTTGCTGAGTGAGGTGTGTCTACATGCAGTGGTTACTGACTTTCTAAAGTCAACAGCTGTCCCAAGACATTTGCAATCATTCCTTCTCCTCCTTTGCCAATAAATTTTTATCCTACAAAAGTACCACTTACTATTATTGATTATCTATTACTATTTCTGATTATCCTATATTTCTATCTACTTTCATAAATAGAAATTGTAATCTGTTAACAAATTCACCCCATAATAAATGGAATAGTAAAACCTTCCAATTCATTAGCAATAGCATAAGTGAATAAACTATTTGAATCTACCCAGGCACACTTGTTACTCTCAGCCCTGTCTAAAACCTTACCAATCAGTAACTTGTATATTACTTGTGTCTTTCTATAACTGCTAACATTGCTCTAATAATCTGCTGGCTGCAGTATGCTTCTCTCTGGCTCAGACGATTAAGCGTCTGTCTACAATGCGGGAGACCTGGGTTCAATCCCTGGGTCGGGAAGATCCCCTGGAGAAGGAAATGGCAATCCACTCCAGTACTATTGCCTGGAAAATCCCATGGACAGAGGAGCCTGGTAGGCTATACGTAGTCCATGGGGTCGCAAAGAGTCGGACACGACTGAGCAACTTCACTTAAGCTCCAAACCATTATTTACGTGTAAAATGTGTCTTTGCTGTTCATTCGCACAGGTGTGTCTAATTCTTTGTGACCCCATGGACTGCAGCACTCCAGACTTCCCTGCCCTTTATTATCTCCCAGAGTTTGCTCAAACTCATGTCCATTGGGTCGATGATGCCACCCAATCATCTCATCCTCTGTCACCCCCTTCTCTTCCTGCCCTCAGTATTTCCCAGCATTAAGGTCTTTCCAATGAGTATTGGAGCTTCAGCTTCAACATCAGGACTTTCAGTGAATATTAAGGGTTGATTTCCTTTAGGATTGACTGGCTTGATCTCCTAGGAGTCCAAGAGACTCTCAAGAGTCTTCTCCAGCACCACAGTTTGAAAGCATCAATTCTTCAGTGCTCAGCCTTCTTTATGGTCTAACTCTCACATGCATACATGACTACTGGAAAAACTGCACTGTATTTTCAGTGTCAGAAATCCCTATCCCAGTATGCTTAGTAAGGTATTCTATAAGCTTTGTGTAAATGACTCACTCTTCTGTCATGAACTTCCTCCTAGGGTGAAAGTGAAAGTGAAGTTACTCAGTCGTGTCCGACTCTTTGCGACCCCATGGACTGTAGCCCACCAGGCTCCTCTGTCCATGGGATTTTCCAGGCAAGAGTACTGGAGTGGGTTGCCATTTCCTTCTCCTAGGGTAGTCAGGTATATGACACAGGTACATAAAGACTGACTTTCCTTTCATTCTAAGGTCAAAATTTATTGATCCCTGAGAATTGAGAGGAGTTGTAACTAGCAGAACTATACAGCTTAATCACCATTAGGATTCAAACCAACCTTAGTTATTTCCATTAGAGTACACAGCTCCCCCATGAACATGCTGGCATATTATATTGTTGTCAGACTTAATTGAAAAGCTTCCCCAACATTTTAAGACTCCATACTAAGTTGATCTTTAACAACTGAGACATTAAAAATTAAAAAATAATATATATAGAAATAAATAAACAAAGAAATCCACTAACTTCATTTCATTCTGATGAACACATTCAAATTACTTGGGGGAATCAACCTGCTGATTGGAAAAGAAAATGGACTAACCAGATATCTGAATTGAGAATACAGAGGGAAATGTATAATTAAAGGAAAAGAGAGCAGCAAAACAATTCAAAACCATCCAATATACAATATAATTGCACCCAGTCCTATCCTTCATATGTCTACCTCAAAATTTCATTCTCTCATATTATTTGGTTTGAGTAAATTGTGTGGGTAATGGCTAATCAAGTGCAGGCAGAAATGACCCACTTGAAGCGGCCAGTTGTGTGACAGTATAGTTTTTATCCTGGAGTAGGCTGCTCACTCTAAAAGTAAACGCAGACATATCAGTGAATATAAAAGAATACCATAAGCGCATTGTTAAGAAAATACTTATGTCTTTAAATCTGGTGTTTTCTCACATTTTCAAGATAATGACTTTTTTTATTTGTCTAAGAAATATTTTGTTAGTTTAACTTTAAGTCATACTGTAAACATCCTTTCTCACTAATATCTTGTATACAATGAACTTTCAAGAACCAGACACACTATAAGTAATCTTCCCAAGTATTTCATCACCCTCCTTACCATCATAATTAATGTCTACTGATTTTCCCCGTATCTGTTTCATTAAACTCTTATTTACTTATTTACTGGATTACAGCTGCCAAGGTGTTCCAATATTTGAAAAATTTTGAGATAAAATCTGTCCTTGATAATGGCCATATTCTCTTTACATCTATTTGAAAAGAAATAGAGACTACTATTATCTTTTAAGATTGCTCAACAGAGTGAATGGACAAATGGCTGAATTAAAATAGTAATAGTCAAAATAGAAGTAACAATAGAAATAATCTCATCGGGTGCTCATATATACTACTCATTTTGTGTTTTTCCATTCATCTTGTTTACCCTCATAGTAACACTAAAAAATAGAAATATATGCCAAAAGTCAAAGTGAAATTCACTCAGTCATGTCTGACTCTTTGCAACCCCATGGACTATAAAGTCCATGGAATTCTCCAGGCCAGAATACTGGAGTGCTTAGCCTTTCCCTTCTCCAGGGGATCTTCCCAACCCAGGGATCCAACACAGGTCTCCCTCATTGCAGGCAGATTCTTTACTAGCTGAGTCATCAAATATATGAGGACTAAGTAGTTTTATCCTTGAACACACATAGCAAATCAGAAGTAAAACGGGCATTATTAAACAGATCTTTGTTTCTTTTAAAGTTATAAACATTACCTAAAAAGTGGATACTAACATTTTTTATTGAAACACAATTTTACAAAATATAATAAATTCTGTCACAAACAGGCTACAAAACCATAAGATGGATGAATATTACTATATCCACAATATTAACCTACTAGTTCATTTTTAAGAAAACCCAAATGCAAATTGATAAAGGCAGCATTTTCAAATCATGACTTACAGATTGAAATTTATGAAGCAATATACCCAATGATTACACAAAGAAGTTGATTAAAATTTGTATTTATGTTTTTTAAATGCAATGTTCTTTGCAATAATGGATAAACTTGATCAACAATTTCTTTCATGTTTCTTTCTTTGTATCTGGCTTCAGAATTTTAGATGACTATATTCTTGTCCTGATGTAATATAAATTATTCCTATACTTGAGCCTTTCAAATAGGTTTATTCTTATTAAACAAGTTTCCTTTGGATACAATAAATTTTATATTTGGAATTTCTACAGCAGTAACTGTAGCAGAGACAAATATTCACAGTGGGAGTAAGCAGGACCCTATGGGGTCTTCCCAGGACAGACCCCTCTCCCATATCCTCTGCTTTAGCTCCTCTCTGAAGTACCTAGATAATAGTATCTGGTGTACATTTCCTGAGTTGTTTTACAGAGGCTAAACCATCACTAGATGGAAGAAATTACTACTTAATGATCATGAGCATGTAGTCCCCAGACCTACCGATTGATGATGTCCTCTGGGACATTACCCTGTTACTTCACCCTCATCCAATCAGAGAATGGTGCACAAAATCTTCATATGCCCTGGGATGCTCCCCCCTCCCCTTGCCTTTAAGAATGCTTTGCTGAAACCCATCACAGAGTTCAGCTGTCCTGGACTCCTTCCTTGATGCCCACAATAAACACTGCATTTTCCTCGCCACAACCAGGTATCAGCAGATTAGCTTTACTCTGCGTGGGTGAGGGGTCCTTTGGCTTGGTAACAGCTGCACCATTCCAGGCTCAAGAGAAATATTATCATAATCAAGTGTATAAGCTGGGTCTGTAAGGTCCCAGTATATCATCTATAACAGGCAGCCATATCCCAAATTACAACTCACCTATGGGAATTTAATTATTTGCTTGATAGGGAAATGTGTTGTTTGACCCCAAGGGAGAAATGATACCAAATGACTTCTTCTTACTCACTTAGAGAGCATAAAAGCTCATCTTTATGTAAGGGATAGCTTTACTGCCCATGATAGCTCTAAACTTCATTACAATGTGTGATGCAAGCTACAATCCATGTGTATGGATTGGATGGTGTCATGAGAAGAATCAAATCCAGTTCTCTTTGGGATATATGCCTTATCCTACTCCTAAGTCTTCCTGACCTGAGATAACTTCATCAGTCTTCAACATCTGGATTCATTCTGAGAAAGCTAGTTCTCCATCATGACTGTCCGTGAGTTACTTAGAAATCATTGTTACAGTAGTAACATGATCACTGAAGAGATTATTTTAGACTCTGTATTTGAAGAAGACACCACTGTTTGAAAAAGTCAGGGGAAAAAAAAAGGCATTTTGCTTTGACACAATGCAATGAGAAACCACTATGGATTCTTAAGCAGGATTAAAACTAGTTTGGGAAAAAACCCACTATCTGTATCTCAGTCTCACAATCATTTTTCCCACTAAATTTCTTCACCTGTAAAATAATACTGCAATGTAATCTTCCCTGCAGTGACTTTGTGAGGCATGGCTAATGATGCTAAATCATGCTAGCAAAAAAAGTTTTATATTTAGTATAAGTTGTAACAATAAGACAAGGGCATCAGCAAAGCCTCTGAATAATTCCACACATTTCCACTTTCATATTTTGGATTATTGAATATCTCTTTTTGACTGTACATAAAATTGGCCAAGATAAAGGGCTACTGGGGCATTTTCTTGTGACTGTAACAGATCCATGATGAAGTGTGTTTTTTAGCTCCACAAAAGAAGAAAAAATCCCTTGACTCATTAGTTTAAAAATAGGACTACAGAAGTTTAGTTACCTGACAGATGAGGAAAGAATTACAGGATACTCGCAGATGTCAATTAGAAACATTTGGCACAGTATTATTTCCTGCCAATACAAAGTGTTAGAACTGAAGACCAAAATTAAACTGTAAGGGTTTGAAGAAAGATTGGGAACTTTTAAGTGAAATACTTGATGGAAGAAAAACATCTGTGACAAGATCATTTGGCTACTTGTAAGGGAAATACTGTTTACCTGAAAAATGTTAATTTTATTTTCATTAGCAGGAAGAAACAGAGGATGCTTACAACAATAGAATTTATAAGCAGAATGCAATTAATTGTATTCAGGATGAGAGGCTTTTTATTATTCTGGATCTAGGACAAAGTAGCTTGCACCTTAAAGAGATTTCCTCAAGGACTTTTAAGAAATCAAAACAGCATGCATTCATGCTGGCTTTTACAAAGTTAGTTAGATTATTTTTCATCTTTGTGATTCTCTTCAATATAAAATCACTCTTACTTCATTTCCTATTTTTCCTTGGAACATAAAAAGTTCATTAAATTTTATAATCTCTTGAAAGTGGAAAGAAAGTGAAGTCGCTCAGTCATGTCCGCCTCTTTGCGACTCCATGGACTGTAGCCTACCAGGCTCCTCCATCCATGGGATTTTCCAGGTAAGAGTACTGGAGAGTGGGGTGCCATTTCCTTCTTCAGGGGATCTTCCTGATCCACGGATCGAACCCAGGTCTCCCACATTGCAGACAGACGCTTTACTCTCTGAGCCACCAGGGAAGCCCAGTATTAGCTTTAACTAATTTCTGTTATACCCAATGTTCTCCAGATTTTATAGAAATAATACAGTTAAGTAGATGGGGAGGTGGAGAAGGTGATGGCACCCCACTCCCAGTGTTCTTGCCTGGAGAATCCCAAGGATGGGGGAGCCTGGTGGGCTGCTGTCTCTGGGGTCGCACAGAGTCGGACACGACTGAAGCGACTTAGCAGCAGCAGCAGCAGCAGATGAGGAGGAAACATAGTCATATTTTCACCTGTGATATTAAAGGAAAATAATTCTGATAAGAAAAAATGAGTTTGTTCACTCACTTGAGATTCTTTAACTATGGATAGCCAACTTTGTAATCCTCTCTTAAGACAATGAGTTTCCGCTCCCATTCATATAGGGGAAAGATTTGTTCTCAGAGCATAAATAACACTAAGATTTGAAAGCTGTCAGCCCTCTTCCAGTTTTAAAGGAAGGCTCAGGTCAAAAGGTCCGGGTAACCAAGAAGAGTCATTTATGAAAATTGGAATCCTCCCATGTAACTGGTCTTAATAGGGGAGAATTGGGCACATATGCCGAATAAGTATGGTTGGCACCTACCATGGTAGTTGCCACAGACAACATAGCCAAGAACATGGTAACCGAGGTCAAAGGCTGTCCTTGTTCTTTGACCAGTTTTTCCCCTTTAGCGGTCAATTTCTTCAGTTGACCCCACATGGGCGGTCTGGCTTTGTTGGTCCTTGGAGCCTGTTTGGGGCAGTTGCTGATAGTCAGTCTTGCTATCCTCATCACCAGTGGCTCTCCAGGAGGATGGATGTGGAACTATGGCCTCTGTTTTCCTTTCTTTGACATGCCTTACTGGTACCCAGTGGTGTTGTCCATCATCTGAAATGACAAGAGCATAACCTTTTCCTTTTTTAGGCCTAAGGCCCTTACACCAATTGTTCATCACATTTTCCCACCATACCAGAGTATTATATGCAATCATCCAACCAGTACTATAATTCTCGCTAAGCATGGTGTTCTGAAAATGCGATGTTGCTGCTGGCGTTGTATTATCCAATTGTAAATCCAAAAAAAAAATTAAAATAAATAAAGCATGGACTATTTTCTCTTTTGGTCTCATCAATATGCCATACTTTTCTCCCTCTTTCTAAAGTTTAAATAACATATTTTTTAGAGTAGGATGAGTGCATTCAATAATAGCCTGGCCTTGAGAATTATATGGCCTTGAGAGATTATAATCTCTTAGGTATCATTATTAAGTAGTTATAGTAGCTTCCCACCTGATAATCATCAAATAAACCAATAACTATAACAAAAGCAAACATATAAAATAAATATGAACTTTTGAAGAACTGGTGGATATATATTTAAAAGTCAGAATTTCCTAATACTTTGTATGGATACTGAGATTAGGTTGATTTTCAAATATATCTACAGTATGTCATGATTCTTCCTTCATGTTCATCCTCTCCCCCTCTCTCCTTCATAGATAGGGATATTATATGAAAAAGCAAAAATATTATCCAGAGTTTTACTTCAAGGTCAGAGGTATACAGGCAAATGGTCTTATTTCCTACCAGATAGCATTGGTATCATTATTAGAGCTAGAAGGCAGAAAGGTTTGTTTTTATATTACTCCATGTCACATCTTTAGTTACATGACAAAGGGAAAATAAGGTAGCAGATGAAATTAAGTTTAGCAACCAGATGATCCTAAGATATTATTTGGTTGTGCCCAATATAGCCAAAATAGTTTAAAAAAGTGAGGGGGAAAATCAGAGTAAGAGTCAATGTGGGTGTAATATGATGCGAAAAAGAATGAATTGCCCATTGCTGCCTTTGAAGACAGAAAAGGGACCATGAATCAAGGATCACGAGCAGCTTCTAGAAGCTGGTAAAGGCAAGGAAACAGATTTTTCCTTAGGGTCTCCAAGAAGGAATCCAACCCTGCCAATACCTTGATTTTTATCTCAAGCTATTTGTGTTGGACTCCCAAGGAACACAACTATAGATAAACAAATCTATGTTCTTTTAAGCCACTAACTTTGTGGTATTTTTTCAAAGCAACAGAAACTAACACCATGGCTAGTATAGTATGACAACTGCTCTAAACTACCCGGCTGAACACTGTTTCAGGCTGAACGATACCACAACTTAGTATAATAAATGGTGGGTCATAACTTTCAGCAAGTAACAAACCAATTTTCATGAATTCCACTCATTTCTGTTTATCAAGAAACATGTGCATGCAAGCGCAAGCACACACAAAGAACACACACACACACACACTCCCAGGATATAGTACTATCAGTTCAGTTCAGTCGCTCAGTCATGTCCGACTCTTTGCAACCCATGAATCACAGCACACCAGGCATCCCTGTCCATCACCAACTCATGGAGTTCACTCAAACTCACGTCCATTGGGTCGCTGATGCCATCTAGCCATCTCATCTTCTGTCATCCCCTTCTCCTGCCCCCAATCCCTCCCACCATCAAAGTCTTTTCCAGTGAGTCAACACTTCACATGAGGTGGCCAAAGTACTGGCATTTCAGCTTCAGCATCATTCCCTCCAAAGAACACCCAGGGCTGAGCTCCTTTAGAATGGACTGATTTGACCTCCTTGCAGTCCAAGGGACTCTCAAGAGTCTTCTCCAACACCACAGTTCAAAAGCATGAATTCTTCAGCGCTCAAGCTTTCTTCACAGTCCAACTCTCACATCCATACATGACCACTGGAAAAACCAAACCCTTGACTAGACGGACCTTTGTTGGGACAGTAATATCTCTGCTTTTGAATATGCTATCTAGGTTGGTCATAACTTTCCTTCCAAAGAGTAAGCGTTTTTTAATTTCATGGCTGCAATCACCATCTACAGTGATTTTGTAGTACTTGAATAACTGACCATAGTTTTCTGGTGTGAATTTCACCTGATTCCTCCTTCTGTGTTACCATATAAACTTAAAGTCCTTGCAGGGAGGAAACACACACACGCATACACACACCTCCCCTACAAACAAACACAAAATCTTCCTTATCCTTCATTAATATCTGCTGCTGCAGTTTAGTCACTCAGTTATGTCCCAACTCTTTGTGATTCCATGGATTGTTGCCCTCTAGGCTCCTCTGTCCATGAGATTTTCCAGGCATGATTACTGGAGTGGGTTCGCATTTCCTTTTCCAGGGGGTCAGTCCAGGGATCGAACCCTCATCTCCTGTTTGGAAGATGGGTCCTTTACCATTTAGCCACCTGGGAAGTCCTATTAATGTCTAGCAATTGTTAAAAATACAGTTGAATGTCTCTTCCTGGTAATTTGAAACAAATAATAACCGCCCCCCTTTCCTGTCAAATAGTAGCCCTCTCTTCCTGTCTCTTTATCTGTGCTATTTGCTTCATCATTTCTCTTGAAGGCAGAGGCTAGTTGTCTCTGTCTTCTTTAGACACCTTCCCCTTTGTGCTTTGTATTGTTTCAGAAATCACCAAAATAGGATGACTGGTTTTTCTACTTAAATAGTTACAGCTAATAAAAACCAGGCTTTCCTGATAGCTCAGTTGGTAAAAAAAATCTACCTGCAATGCAGGAGACCTAGGTTCGGTTCTTGGGTGGGGCTTGGGCTTCTCTTGTGGCTCAGCTGGTAAAGAATCCACCTACAATGAAGGAGACCTGGGTTCGACCCCTGGATTGGGAAGATCCCCTGGAGAAGGGAAAGGCTACCCACTCCAGTATTCTGGCCTGGAGAATTCCATGGACTATACAGTCCATGGGGTCACAAAGAGTCAAACATGACTGAGTGACTGACTTTCACTTTCAATAAAAACCAAGCAAAAATTGTTTTACTGCCTAATATTTAAATAATTCAAACTATTTTCAGAGTTAAAAAGAGGAAGAATTATATAGTATGCAAATTCCTTTTAATATAGATGTAAATGTACCAAATATTTAAGCTGTTTTCATTTTAACTAAACCTAATGAAGCAAAGGAAGTTAACCTCCTAATCCCTAATTAGAAGACTCTCCATTATTAGGTAGTTGTGATTTATATCCTCATACAAGAGTGATACATTGCTGACATTTATTCACATTACT
This sequence comes from Aepyceros melampus, assembly GCA_006408695.1. Lineage (NCBI taxonomy): Eukaryota > Metazoa > Chordata > Mammalia > Artiodactyla > Bovidae > Aepyceros > Aepyceros melampus. Next base: position 94,156 of record SJXQ01000429.1, on the reverse strand, counting down.
CACTACTGTTGCCTGTTTCTAAAAATATGCACGTTTATGTTTCCCTGGGCAATTCTTTACAGATCATTAGAAATATTCTCAGAATAACTAAGACGTATTAAACCTAAACAAAATTTAAAGAAAAGAACTAGCAAGACTTTCTTATCTAAAAACTGCAGAATTTAGGCCAATACATTATGATTTTATTCTAGAGCAATGAAAGTTAAACACATTGTTTAGGATGCAACACTCATGAGGTTAAAAGAAATCAGGAACAAACATGTTTTTAAAAGTATCTTGATGGATACCATGTGCATTTTTTAAATTTTAAAGGCCAAAATAATGATAATTTCCAATGAAAATAAACATTTAGCGTGGTTTTCTATGAATGGCAATGAAAATTTCTAGAAATACTTATAAAATAATTTTGACAATTTATGTTTTAAAGGCATGAAACATATTAATTTATTACATTATAATGTTAAGGGTAGTTATCTGCAGGTGGTAAATCACTATGTTTTTCCTATTTTTTATATATCTTCTGATTTTTGTGTATTGAAGTTACTAATATCTAGAGATTATTATGATTTTAAAGAACAATGTCCCAAACATTAAAAACTCTTTATGAACTTTTTTCTCCTATTTTATAGAATTTATACTAAGTTCTGGAAAAACATGTAAAATAAAATTTATTCATTTTCAATAATGATGCATTAAAAATCTATTTATAAACTTTTTCTCTTGCATTTTTCTTGAGTCAATCAGGTAAAGTAAAATAAGATTTGCATTAATTTTTTTTCCCATATAGTGTACCCTTGCAAAATGGCCAGAGTTCATCTCTTTATCACCAACATCCTCAAGTGCTGCAAAGGGTTGTAAGACGAAGTTCTGAAAAATTGAATCCTGAATTCATAATGAATGGAATAAGCCACATTTTAAAAAATTATCTAGAAAATATATTCTATTTAACTTATGGGAAAGCAGTTAATTTTATAATCAGAATGAGAGAAAATTTACACTCTTCCACCTCTAAAAATAAAAACCTTATCCCAAATTAATTACTGCTGATGAAGACTGAATATTCATTCATATTATCTGCTCTAAATCTATTTATTTGGAAAAAAATGGTTAGAAATGTCATTTTTCCCCATTCACCTCACTTTCTGCTTTCTCTTTAATTGTACAATGTTGCCTTTGGATTTGAATAGTGATGCTTTTAAGAAAGCATCTATCCATAACAACAACAACAATGAAAAATCAATCTTGACAAATATTCAGTGAGTAAACATATACTTTACCCAGGGCCCAACAATTAAAAAAATAAAATGTATATTTAGAGGTTAATGTCTTCATGGAAAAAATGCATTATGACTACAATGCTCTTCCCTTGGAAATTAAATAGTTTTTCCAAATTAAATGTTGCCTTCTAGATTTTGCTTTATACCTAAGAAAATTAACTGCCTCAGTAGCCTGATAGACTCTATGTAAGAAAAAGTTTTTGATATTTGTTGAGAGCATAGTAATGACTAAGGGCAAAAGCAATAACAAAAAGTTAAAGGGTCACATTTCCACATTCTAATGATTTAGTGAAGAACTCTAGTAGAAGGTTAAGCCTTGTCAAAGAGCCAGCCACGACCTCTAGAAACCAAAGCACACGGTCCCCTGCACTGCTGCACAGCAGAACTCAAAAGACACCTTGTGCTCATTGAAAACACATTTGATATTCAAGGCCAGACACTGATGAGTCGAGCGTGTCCTGCTTCCTGAAGAGACTGCCAAGGAGATCCTAAGGTCATTCTGGTCAACACGCACAGTGTGTGAGCAGAGGGCAGACAAGTGCTGGATAAAGACTCACTTTCTCTGGCATCAACCATCTCAGCCTATCCAGTTTGCAAAGGAACAAGAGTTCCAGCACAAACACTGTAATCAGAGTGAAAAAGAAAAAAGTGTGAATAAAAAAGAAGTTAATTGAACTGTCTTCTTTTTCCAGTGAAATCCATAATAATCTTGAATGGTCTGAAGATTTAGTATTCTGTATTCATTTTAGTTTTGGATAAAAGACTAAATGGCAACTAAATCTACATACTGATTTATTTTAATTCCCCAAATGTTGTGTGATCTATGTATTATGCAGAAAACTGAGGATGTGTAAGACTTAAATTCATCACCCAAGATCATCACACAATTACATGCTCAGGTTAGGAGACAAAGAGAGCCATCAGTGACTCTAGACCAAACAAGCACTGCTCACTGCTATGCCTCATTGCCTTACTTACTGAAAACCTTCTTTGACAAAAACATCTATCACATCACCTCTTTTCCCTTTGTAACTTTTTGGCTGGAAGTCCAGTTTTAGGCAGGTGGGAGAAATACACAGAAGGCTGCTTTCCTCGGTTCTTGTTTATCTCTGTAGCAGTGGCAATGACCCTTGGTCAAACGCAGCACTCAGTTGTAAAGATCTCCTAGTAACTGTAACATGATGGGTCAAAAAGAATCAGCTGTCATCATATTTAAAGAAAACAGGAAGAGTCACGATAGATTTGTTCCTCGTTCAAGTCTGTGTATTCAAGAATTCTAGGTTCGATGCAGGATGCAGGATGCTTGGGACTGATGCACGGGGATAATCCAGAGAGATGGTGTGGGGCGGGAGGAGGGGTGGGTCGGGATTGGGAGTTCATGTACACTCATGGCTGATTCATGTCACTGTATAGCAAAACGAATACAGTATTGTAAAGCAAAACAAGCTAAAAAATAAAAATTAATTAAAAAAATATATGACTGAGGAATAAAAAAAAATATCAAAAGCTGCAAGAGATCCAACCAGTCCATTCTGAGGGAGATCAACCCTGGGATTTCTTTGGAAGGAATGATGCTAAAACTGAAGCTCCAGTACTTTGGCCACCTCATGCGAAGAGTTGACTCACTGGAAAAGAACCTGATGCTGGGAGGGATTGGGGGCAGGAGGAGAAGGGGACGACCGAGGATGAGATGGCTGGATGGCATCACCAACTCGATGGACGTGAGTCTGAGTGAACTCCGGGAGTTGGTGATGGACAGGGAGGCCTGGCATGCTGCGATTCATGGGGTCACAAAGAGTCAGGCAGGACTGCGCAACTGAACTGAATTGAACTAAAAAAAAAAGAGAATTCTAGACCAAGACTCAGGCGGGCTTCTCTGGGTAGAGACATCTCACAGGAGAAATCTGCACCCCGTGCTACACTAGCAGAGCAAGAGGGAGAACCTGGAAACCTTTGTGTGACTCCTTTGCTTATGTCTCCCTGTTTCCTGTTCTTCCTACAATAAATTTTTTTTGATATAACAAATTTTAGCCATCATTATAACCTTATGTGGAAGCGTGTTAGTCCTTCCAGCAAATTATCAAATGAGTTGGGTATCCCATCCCTTGAAGAGTAGTGATTAAATATATGGTGATGGAGCTAACAGATTATATCATTTTGTTTTCATTGCATAACAAAACTTCCAAATTTGTTGACTTCATTATTTAGTGACTTTATTACTTTCCAATTTGTTGACTTCATTACTAAATTAATATTAGTGACTTTTTAAAGGGTGAGTCTTCAAGGTTTCCAAGTTATCACAGAGGCTGGACAGTATCTCCAACCTTGATCTCTAGCTTGATTTAAATGAGATACAGTCATGTCTGTAAAGGTCATGAATTTTTATAAGTTTTATTCTCTTCTATTTATCAACACAGAAATCAGTTTGCATTAGACATTCAGAGTTAGAATACCAAGGTTTTCCGAGTAAAATGATCACCTATGAGCCTTCTTTAATGTGAATATTCAGATTAATTAATGACAAGTAAGTAAAGATCTAGTATAGCCAACAGTATAAGAAATAAATTTCCTCTGGCCCAGTTCCACTGGGCAGAAAAGATGAACATGGGCCAGTAAAGCAATTTGAAGCTTAAGCGGCTCGTCCCATAAACAGGTATTAGGGAAGCATATTCTAAGGGAACACACTAAAGAGACAGCCCAATATGGAGAGAGCGCTGAGGCTCGCAGACTGTCACACCACTTGACCACTGAATTGTTAGCTTACCAATAAGGATGGCTTCTGTTTAGAAGGGCTTCCCTTGTGGCTCAGCTGGTAAAGAATCTGCCTGCAATGCAGGAGACCTGGGTTCAACCCCTGGGTTGGGAAGATGCCCTGGAGAAGGGAAAGGCTACCCACTCCAGGATTGTGGCCTGGAGAATTCCATGGACTGTATAGTCCATGAGGTCGCAAAGGGTTGGACAGACTAAGCAACTTTCACTCACTGTTTAGAAAGAAAACAGAATTGTGTTTCAAGTTTCCATAAGCCTTGTAAAAAGTTTACAAGATAACCAGTGAATCAAGAAATTGGAGTTCTAGGCTGTTTTTATAATAGGGAAGAACGAATCTGTTTCATTTATTCAACCTTTGTATTCTTATTACTTGTGCTTCAAGTTATTCACTAAAGGCATGTTGCCTATAAGCTTAAAGTATACAGGATAGTCCATCTCTGGGAACCCGGCCTGCCATAGCAGAGCTTAAGTTACAGTGCCTTTGTTTAGCTCACAGGAAACATCCTGACCAGGCTCACCTGAGAATGTGTGCAGGAAAAGAAGAAATGAACACATCCTCTCCAGAGTCTGACTGCAACCAGGAAACATTTCCAACGATGTACCCACTCCAGTATTCTTACGTGGAGAATCCCAGGGACGGCGGAGCCTGGTGGGCTGCCATCTGGGTCGCACAGAGTCGGACACGACTAATGCGACTCAGCAGCAGCAGCAGCAGCAGCAGCAGCAGCAGCATGGCCTTTTTCACTTTCTCTTCTCACCTCTCCCTCTTTGTTCTACAAAAGAAAGAGAAACTAGCACCCAGACCCTGGCAGGGTGCTTCTTTGGAACACTAGCCCACCGTCTTCCCGATCAGCAGGCTTTCCTAATACGGTAAGTCACTATTCCTTGCCCTAACAAGACATCTCTCCATTTATTGGCTTACCTAGCAGATGGTCCTCCCAGATGGTCCTAGTGGTAAAGTGTGAAAGTGTCAGTCATTCAGTTGTGTCTGACTCTTTGTGACCCCATAGACTATAGCCCACCAGCTCCTCCATGCATGGAATTCTTCAGGCAGGAACACTGGAGTGGGTAGCCATTCCCTTCTCCAGGGGATCTTCCTGACCCCCCTCCTGCTAATTCAGGAGTTGTAAGAGATGAGGGTTCAATCCCCTGGGTTTGGGAAGATCCCATGAAGTAGGAAAAGGCAACGTGGTCCTGTACTATTGCCTGGAAAATTCCATGGACAGAGGAGCCTGGTGGACTACAGTCCATGGAGCTGCAAAGAGTCAGATACAACTGATCGACTAAACGCACTTGGGTGGAGTAGTGGAAGGCTGATCCAGGTAAAAGTTTCTGGCACAAAACTTCTGATCATTCATTGCTTCTCAAATAACTTCTCCAAAACAGGCATGCTATTTCCTACAGTTTTCAAACATGACATGCAGTAATCTATCAAAGAGAAAAAGTATGTCTATCTCACAAGTATACATATTAGTAAATACATTTCTCCCAGAGTCTGAAGTCCTTTATGTGGAAATTTTATAAACTATCACTTACAAACACAAAGTTTTCAGAACTGTTGGCTAAAATGGATATAGATTTTCTAACAGCTAAGGTTGTTCATATTCTTTTTCATAATTCTAAAGGGCATGATGATTATTCCCAACTGGATTCTGTTATGAATGTAATATTCCTTATGCATCTAAGTGGACTATTAATTAGTTGTTCCACTTATTAACGTCTTGTTTGTCCTTTGGCAGTGACTCAAGATTCATGCATAAGAACATTCTAGAACAAACTTTAAGCAGTTTGTAACACATCTCAATGAGGTCAGAAAAATACAGCACAATGAATATAATTCATTCATTCATATCCAACATACTAATAAGTTTAAACTCTCTGGTGATGCATAATGGCCTTACATCAAGTGAATGAAAACTTTTGGGTTAAAAGAAAGCAAAATTCCCCACTAGGAAGAAAAGATTGGACACAAATCAGTAAGGGGGTAGAAATAACAAGGGGAAAGGAACTGAAAGAGGAGAAAATCCAAGTTTTTTCAATTCAAAAATTTTTTAATGTATTGAATATATATATGAAAATATAAGTATAAACAATAGAGTATCAGTTCTCAAAGCTCAGTAATATAGCCACACTGCCCTCTGGTTCAGAGAAAGCAATGGCACTCCACTCCAGTACTCTTGCCTGGAAAACCCCATGGATGGAGGAGCCTGGTGGGCTGCAGTCCATGGGGTCCTGAAGAGTAGGACACGACTGAGCGACTTCCCTTTCACTTTTCACTTTCATGTATTGGAGAAGGACATGGCAACCCACTCCAGTGTTCTTGCCTGGAGAATCCCAGGGATGGTGGAGCCTGGTGGGCTGCCATCTCTGGGGTTGCACAGAGTCAGACACGATGAGGTAACTTAGCAGCAGCTGGAGCAGCTCTCTTGTTTTCAATTTTGGAGTAATCTCACCAAAGTCATTCTGTCAATGTCTGTAATGAATGTTACATCAGCTGTGTTAATCAAAATTTGAGAAACGGAGACCTGATTGAAAATTAAGAGGCATTTATTTGGGGTTTTTCAGGACTGCAGCCTGATTGAAAATTAAAAGGCATTTGTTTGAGGTTTTTCAGGACTGAAGCCATGGCAGACACAGGTTCAAGAAGTCCTTGAATTGTGCTCCACTAGACTACAAAGTTGGAGAAGGTGATGGCACCCCACTCCAGTACTCTTACCTGGAAAACCCCATGGATGGAGGAGCCTGGTTGGCTGCAGTCCATGGGGTTGCTAAGGATCGGACACGACTGAGTGACTTCCCTTTCACTTTTCACTTTTATGCATTGGAGAAGGACATGGCAACCCACTCCAGTGTTCTTGCCTGGAGAATCCCAGGGACGGGGGAGCCGGGGGGCTGCCGTCTATGGGGTCGCACAGAGTCGGACACGACTGAAGCAGCAGCATGTAGACTACAAAGTAGAGGAAGTTTATGGAAGCAAAAACCGCAAGGTTGGTTAGTTACATGAGTTGTTTATAAAGAATTGCAGTTGGAGTTGACAAGCAGTGAGGGTGCTTATTAAGCATGTACCAGTTGTGATCCAAAATGGCTGAATAGTTTGTTGTTGAGTCGTTAAGTCCTGTCCAACTCTTGAGAGGCCATGGACTGAAGCCTGCCAGACTCCTCCGTCCATGGGACTTTCCAGGCAAGAATACTGAAGGGGGTTGCCATTTTCTTCACCAGAGGATCTTCCCAACTTAGGAATCGAACCCACATCTCCTGCACTGTCAGCCAGATTCTTATCCGCTGAGCCATCAGGGCCACCACCAGGGCAGTTGTGCCTACATAGTTACAAGCGGAAAAACCTTCAGACAAGACTGCAGCTAGGTGATATAGATCTGAAAAGGTCTGGTGCCCTTGGACTCTGTGTAGCTCACAGAAAGCTCAGGTTCTCAGTGGTGCAGAGACTTATCTAAGACCTGGTCTGCAGTGGTTCCCCAGCACCATTTCGAATGCCTGATCTATCATTTCAATTTATCCATTATCATTTCAATTTACTACAGGCATGCTTGTTTGTATTTGGTCTTTTCAATGTCGGAAACATTGAACTTTTGAATTAGATAGTTTACCTTACATTACATTTAGGGACTATATAATGGGTTTAGAATCTTTCTTTTAATGTTTTGTTTTTCTTATTTGATTTAACTTCTAATATATGTTGCTTTTTACCTAAAACATTTCTTTCATTTTACTTTAAGAAAGAGTGCATATTTATGCTAATCAAAGACCTATAATATTATCTATGAGAATATGATGCCAGATTAGAGATGAAATAAACTAACATATACTTTATGTTGATATATTCTTAATTTACAATTTTCACATCTAAAGTAGTGCTCCTAACCATCATTAAGCCCATATGGTGTGATTAAATTACAACAGTTTTATTTGAATCAAGAAATCACTAATCCATAGATGATTTTAAATACTTTTCAGAAGAAGATAGAAATTATATATAAACTTCAAATATGTACTTTGGTACTAGATAAATGATTATCGCCTCTATAGATGTGTCCACTGATGGATGGATGGATGGAGGAAATGTAGTATATACATTCAGTGGAACAGACTTAGCTCTAAAAATGAAGGAAATCCTGCCACATGTGAAAAAAATGCATGAACCTTGGGGACATTAGACTTAAGTGAAATAAGCCAGTCACAGACAAATACAGCATGAGTCCAGGGATGTGATGGGCGTCGTCAGCATCGCATCCAGGATTGCATCCAGCTTTTCCTGTTGGGGGCCTCTTGGCTGCTGGTGGAGCCCTTGCTGAGCAAAGGGTTGGAGGCAAAGAGCTTGTGGAAAGCAAGGGCCGGGAAGGGCGGGTGGTGTGGTTACTGGAACCTCCTGAGGTCATGGGTGGCCTGAACCAGCAGGTTGTGAAAGGCTGGCCAGCTGAGGCCGCGCCTATGGTAACCAGGGTCCAGGCTGACCTGCTGGAGAGGTGTGTGTGTGTGTGTGTGTGTGTGTGTGTGTTTATGTGGATCTCTTTTATCCATTGGTTCACAGACACATAGGTTTTCTCCCTCTGTGTGTGTGTTTATATGTATCTCCTTTAACCACTGGTTCATAGACATATAGGTTTTCTCCGTGTGTGTGTGTGTATCTCCTTTATCCATTGTTTCATAGACACATAGGAAATTGTGAACAAAGCGGCAATTAATGTGTAACTGAAGACCTATCTTCAAAATTCTTATTTATTTCCTTTGGGTATATGACCAGAAGTGTTATTACAGGATCATAAGCTTTTATTTTTTTTTTTAATTTTGGAGGAAACAGCCATATGGTTTTCCACGGTGGCTGTACCAGTTTATACTCTCAGCAGCTTCCCTTTTCTGCACATCCTCTCCCACTCTTGTCTTTTTAATGACAGCCATTCTAATGGGGTTGAAGGTGATACTGCATTGTGGTATGGTTTTGATTTTCATTGCCCTGGTCATTAGTGATAGTAAGCACCTTTCTTTGTGCCCATTGGTAGTTTGTATTTCTTCTCGAAGATGTCTATTCAGTCACTCTATAGAATTTTTTAACCAAATTGTTTCTTTTGTTGTTGTTGACTTGTATGGCTTATTTATATATTTTGGGTATTAACCACTTATCCGAGAGGGGATTCCCAAATATATTCTCCCATTCTGTAGGCTAACATTTATTTTGTTGATTGTTTCTTTTTCTCTGCTGAACCTTTTCAGTTTGATACAGTACAACTTATTAATCATTTGCTTTTACTGCTTCTGCTTTGGTGTTATATCCAAAAATCATTGCCAAGACCAGTCAGGGAGCTTTTCTCCTTTGTTTTCTTCCAGGAGTTTTATGGTTTAAGGTTTATGTTTAGTTCTTTAATACATTGCAAATTAAATTTTTAATGGTGTAAAATAGAGGCCAAGCTTCATTCTTCAGCATGGGATTTTTCAGTTTCCCCAACTCATTTATTGAACTATACTTTCCCCACTGAATGTTCTTGGTTCTCTTGTCAAATATAAGTTGACTGTAAATGTGAGTTTATTCCAGGGCTCTCAATTCTATTCCACTGGTCTTTGCGTCCCCTTTTCAGTTCAGTCGCTCAGTTGTGTCCAACTCTTTGCGACCCCATGAATCACAGCATGAACTCCCGGAGTTCACTCAAATTCACGTCCATCGAATCGGTGATGCCATTCAGCCATCTCATCCTCTGTCATCCCCTTCTCCTCCTGCCCCCAATCCCTCACAGCATCAGAGTCTTTTCAAATGAGTCAACTCTTCGCATGAGGTAGCCAAAGTATTGGGGTTTCAGCTTTAGCATCATTCCTTCCAAAGAACACCCATGGCTGATCTCCTTTAGAATGGACTGATTGGATCTCCTTGAAGTCCAAGGGACTCTTTAAGAGTCTTCTCCAACACCACAGTTCAAAAGCATCAGTTCTTCGGTGCTCAGCTTTCTTCACAGTCCAACTCTCACATCCATACATGACCACTGGAAAAACCATAGCCTTGACTAGATGGACCTTTGTTGGCAAAGTGATGTCTCTGCTTTTGAATATGCTATCTAGTTTGGTCATAGCTTTCCTTCCAAGGAGTAAGTGTCTTTTAATTTCATGGCTGCAGTCACCATCTGCAGTGATTTTGGAGCCCAAAAACAAAGTCTGACACTGTTTCTACTGCTTCCCTTCCCATGAAGTGATGGGACCAGACGCCATGATCTTAGTTTTCTGAATGTTGAGCTTTAAGCCAGCTTTTTCACTCTCCTCTTTCACTTTCATCAAGAGGCTCTTTAGTTCTTCTTCACTTTCTGCCATAAGGGTGGTGTCATCTGCATATCTGCTGCTGCTGCTGCTGCTAAGTTGTTTCAGTCGTGTCCGACTCTGTGCGACCCCATAGACGGCAGCCCACCAGGCTCCCCCGTCCCTGGGATTCTCTAGGCAGAATACTGGAGTGGATTGCCATTTCCTTCTCCAATGCATGAAAGTGAAAGTGAAAGTGAAGTCGCTCAGTCGTGTCCGACTCTTCGCGACTTCTCCCAACAGTCTTGATTCCAGCTTCTGCTTCTTCCAGCCCAGTGTTTCTCATGATGTACTCTGCATATAAGTTAAATAAGCAGGATGACAATATACAGCCTTGTCTTACTCCTTTTCCTATTTGTCAGGACTAATTTCCTTTACGATGGACTGGTTGGATCTCCTTGCCGTCCAAGGGACTCTCAAGACTCTTCTCCAACACCACAGTTCAAAAGCATCTATTATTCAGCACTCAAGCTTTCTTTATGGTCCAACTCTCACATCCATACGTGACTACTGGGAAAACCATAGCTTTGACTTGATAGACATTTGTTGGCATAGTAATGTCTCTCTGCCTTTTAATATGCTGTCTAAGTTGGTCATAGCTTTTCTTCCAAGGGGCAAGCATCTTTTAATTTCATGGCTGCAGTCACCATCTGCAGTGACTTTGGAGCCCAAACATCCTTTTATGTCAGTACGATATTACTTTGATTACCATAGCTTGGTAGTATAGCTTGAATAGTATAATATAGTATAATATAATATAGTATAGTATAGTACTCAGTAGTGTGTACTGAGTATACAGTACATATACTCAGTATACTCAATAGTATCAGAAGTGTGATACTTCTGACTTTGCTTTTGTTTCTTAGGATTGCTTTGGGTATTTGGAGTCTTTTGTGGCCCAGGTCAATTTCAAGATTTTTTTTTTTTTTCATTGCTGAAATATTATTCCATTAGAATTCTTTTAGGAACTGTTTTGAAACTGTAGATGTTTTGAATATTGTGGGCATTTTAGAAAAATCACTTCTTCTGATCTGTGAACATGGGATATCACTGCATTCATTATCTTTGGTTTCTTTCATCAAAGTCTTATCATTTTCTGTGTACAGATCTTTCATCTTGTTTGTTAAGCTTTTTCATATTTTATAGTTTTTAATTCTGTGAATGGGATTTAAAAAAATTTTCTTTTTCAGATATTTCATTATTAGTATGAAAAACAGAACAGATATTTATATGCCGATTTTGTGTACTGCAACCTACTGAATTCATTGACTAGTTCTAATATTTTTTTTTGGTGAATATTTTAGGATTTTCTCCATAAAATATCATATCATCTGCAAACAAAGACAATTTAACTTCTTTTCCAGTTTGGCTGCCTTTTATTTCCTTTTCTTGCCAAATTTTTCTCTAGGATTTCCAGTGCTGTTATGAGTGTTAGTGGTGAGAATGGGCACTCTCATCTTGTTCTTGATCTTCAAAGAAAAGATTTAACCTTTCAGTGTTGAGTATGATGTTTGCTGTGGCCTTGTTACATATGGCTTTTCTTAGGCTGATGTACATTCCTTCTGTACCAATTTGTAGAAAGTTTTTATCATGAGAAGATGTTGAAATTTATTAAATTATTTTCCTCTATATTTATTGAGATGATCGTATGACTTTCCTATTCTATTAAAGTGGTTCATTGCAATTATTGATTTGCATAACTTGAATAATGCTTGCATCCTAGGAATGAATATCTCCTGACCATGGCATATAATCTTTTTTAATATGCTGTTGAATTCAGTTTGCTTATATTTTCTTGAGAATTTTGGCATCTATATTCATTAGGGATACTGGCCTATAGTTTTCTTTTCATGTAGTGTCCTTACTTAGCTTTGGTATGAGTTTAACGCTGAGCTTATAAATGAGTTTAGGACTATTTCCTCCTGTTCAGTATTTTGGAAGAATCTGAGAAAGAGATTGAATGTTTGGTGAATGTTTGGTGAAATTCACCATTAAAACAATTTGGACTTAAGCATTCCTTTCTTGGCAGATTATAGATGACTAATTCAGTCTCCTTACTAGTTATTGATTGCTCAGATTTCTTCTTTTTAAATGATTCTCTATTGGTAGTTTGTGTATTTCTAGGAATTTATTCATTTATTTATTCATTTATTCTGTTAATAAGTTTTGGACACATAAGTGCTCACAACAGTTTTTATGATTCTTTGTATTTTTGTGATATCAATTGTATTTCTCTTCTTTCATTTCTTATGTTTGTCTTCTCTTTTCTTAGACTAAATGAAGGTTTCTAAGTTTTGTTTCTCTTTTATAGAAACCTAGCTCTCGTCTTCATTGATATTTTCTATTGTCTTTTTGGTCTGTTTCATTGATTCATACTCTTATCTTTGTTAGTTCCTTCCTTGAGCTAACTTTGGAATTTGTTTATTTTTCTTTCTCTAGTTCCTTGAGAAATAGTGTTAGGTTGTTCACTTGAGAAGAAAAAGATCTTTCTTTTATCTTAATGTAGGCCTTTATCTCTCCAAACTTCCCTGTTAAAAGTACTTTTGTAGCATTCCATAGATTTTGGTGTATTGTGTTTTAATTTTCACATTTGTTTCAAGATTTTTTTTTGTTTGTTTCTTTTAAAAAATTTTTTCTTTGAGTTGTTTAAGAGTGTGCTGGTTAGTTTTCACATATCCATTATTTTTCTTGTTTTATTTTTTTTCCTTGTAATTGATTTATAGTTTCATACCATGTGTTAAACTACCTTGTAGAATTTCAATATTCTTAAATTTCTCAGGCTTGTTTAATAATCCATCAAGTGGTTTACCCTGGAGAGTGTTCCATATAAGCTTGAGAAGAATGTGCTAGGTCCAGGTAGTCTATATATTTAGGCTAAAATAAATAATTCAAGACAATATCATTAAAATTCTATCTAGATGATCTGCCAATTGTTGAAGTCTCCTACTATGATTATATTGTATGTTTCTCCCTGCAGATATGTTAATATTGCTTAATATATGTAGGTGCTCTGACTTTTAGTGAGTATACATTGATTTGATCCCTGGGTCAGGAAATGGCAACCCACTCCAATTCCTGGAGGAGGAAATGGCAACCCACTCCAATATTCTTGGCTGGGAAATCCCATAGACACAGGAGCCTGGTAGGCTGCAATCCATGAGGTCACAACCAGTCACGCAATTGAACAACCAAGCACACACACACACACACACACACACACACACACACTGTCAAGGATATGCTAATACCATTGATTGTTTTCTCCAACTCCTCCAAATTTGAATTTTTCACTCTGGTGGTCTTCTGGAACTTCACTGGAAACTTAGACTTCCATAAAGTCTCTGTCACCTATGGATGATTGTCTAAGACAAGATCTTCAAGGGGCTTCAGATCTGTGGCTGAGAGAGTCTGAAAATTGTTCCCAGGCCACTACGAGGTTTTCACCTTACACATGAGAGGGCAAGACTTCTCCCAGTCCCTTGGCCTAGGATGCTGGATCCCACAGCTCCTACAAAGGCACTCTTGTCCGTGATGGGTGCCAAAATGGTGGAGGACGGGAATGAGGAGCATCTTATTCCATCATGATACTAATACAATCCCCTGAACTATTTTTCAAGGATATCTGAGACATATATTAAGTATTTTGGTGGTGGTTTAGTCACTGAATCATGTCTGACTCTTGTGACCCCATGGGCTGTAGCCCTCCAGGCTCCTCTGTCCATGGGATTCTCCAGGCAAGAATACTGGAGTGGGTTTCCATTCACTTCTCCAGGGAATCTTCCTGACCCAGGAATCAAACCCAGGTCTCTTGCATTACAGGCAGATTTTTTACCAACTGAGCTACAAGGGAAGCCCATTAAGTATTTTAAAGAAAATCAGTAGACTTTTTGGAACAATTTTATATTTATAGCAAAACTATGTGCAAAGTTCAGACAGTGTCCACTTATCACCTACTCTGAGCTCATACTATGTCCTCCACCATCAACATCCTGGACCAGCGTGGTACATTTGTTACAGTTAGATAGTTTTTAAAGTAACATAAATTTCCATCTTGAGTCTTTTAAAAATTTCTGTGTATGATTAAAACTTATAAGATTAAAAAGAAAAGTACAAGAACAATTTCAAATGAGACAAAGAACATATCCTTGCAGTTCTTAGAAGATATTATCTAGACATCACTATACAATCGAATGTTCAGTAATGATGAAAATATTCTCTATCAGCACTGTTCAGCATTGTAGTTGCAATCCACATGTGACTATTAGCATTTAAAATTCAGAGTCACTAAGGAACTGAATTTTAAATTCCAATCAATGGAAATTTGACTTTGTGTGTTATCACACATTTAGCTAGTATCTACTGTATTTGACAATATGGGACCAGGGGTGATTCCTGGAATCAATTACTATTTGGAGGCTGTGGGATATTTAATTTACTTTTAAATATGCTTTTTATAACATCAACATCAAAAAAGGAAATATGATGAATGGATAATAAGTATACTTGCAATGTTTTATGATGTGTCAGTTTGACTAATGTGAGCTACGGTACTGAGAATTCTCTTTCTAGAATGATTCCAATGAGAGTAAGCTAAAAGAGATATTTTCTGTTAACAGTCATAGAATATAAGAGATGGCACCCATTTGTAACATACACACACCGTCTTCCAGTTACTCAGTTAAACTTAATCTAGATGCTTCTGTGAAGGAATTTTGCAGATGAAATTAAAGCTTCTCGTCAGTTAACTGGAAGCTTCTAGTTGGTTAACTAGAAGTTAATTTTCCGTTGGGAGCAGTCGCGAGGTGAGGTTGGCCTGCACAAGTGGAAGCAGACGTGACGTCAGCTTGTGGCGTTTGGCCAAAGTTTGTCGCTTCTGTTTAGGCAGAGCCACCTGTGTGAGGAGGACACCAGCAATCAGAGCTGAGAGTTCAGGGGAGATGGTTCCAGCTGACGTCCTAAAACTCCCGAGTGCAGCCCTGGCGGACACTTGTGGACTTGGTTAGGGACCTGTCCACCTGTGGATGGCTACAAGAAGGAAGAAATGAACACTTCTTGGTCTGCCAGCTCTCCAAGTAAAGTCATATTCTTTGCCTCAACACCTTGCCTCTGATTTATTGGCCTGTCATGTGGCAAGCAGAGTGAGTTTGGACTCCATGACAATCCCACATGCCTTGCAGTCAAAAAAACAAAACATAAACAGAAGCAATATTGTAACAAATTCAATAAAGACTTTGAAAATGGATCATATCAAAAAGATCTAAAACCAAAAACTGAAAAGAACTCTGTGGTTGTCTGAATATTTAGAAAAGGAAATGGTGCCTCTCATGCCAGGACCCCCTGAAGTCACACAGGGGACACAACCTAAAGGAGGTCTCTTCTCTCATCCGGGGGAGTGTCAGACCAGCCACCGTTTCTCCTGGCCCATGATAAACACACCGTAACAAAGGTCGTTGGCACCTGGGCCAGCAATGCTGGGAACACCTGGATTGCCTTGTCCTTGTAAGATTTGATGTGAAGATAATACAGAAAGAGAACCAGCCAAGAAGGATCTGGTCAGGAGTAAGCTCCTCTTCACAGGGGCCCCGTGAGACCCAAGCACTTGCTCTGCTCACCCTGCACCAGCTTTGGGGAACTGACCTTTGTCATTTTCTGGGCAAGAGGTCTACCTCCTGAAACCCAGGTGAGCACTGGGGACAGCAGCACCTCCCCCTGAGGTCCGGAGAGGGTGTCCTGAGCAGACAGGGCCTAGCCGTTCGGTGAGGCCAGCCCTTGTCCACCCTGCACTAACCTGCTGCAGGATCTTGGGTTCCCTGGCATCCAGCATGCCCCTGTCCACCCCAGCTTGAGGCGTCTTGAGAGCCCCTCACTGGCAGGCAACCAGAAGTAGAAAACTGCACACCCAGCAAGAAGGAGAAGCAGGCGGGGCAGGGTTCCAACTTGGAGTGGCCAAGGTCGCTTTGGTCCCCTGAGCACACCCAGCCCTGCCTGCCATGGCCTTTCTCTTTACTATGTGTCTCTTTGTGGTTAATGCTGCCAAACACCTTCCTCTGGAAGAGAAGGCTCTGTGACCATGAGGAGGCGCCATAGTCCTGAACACAGGAAGCTTGAGAAGTAACTGTCCTGAGCCCTGAATATACTGCAAGTTAAATCTGCACCAACCTAGGCCAAGATGCCAACAGATTCTCTGTGGAAACACTTTTCATGTCCAACAAGAGAACAAACCTAGGCCAAGATTGTGATAGGTTCTCTGTGGAAACGCTTTTCACATCCAACAAGAGAAGGCTTGTTAACCCATAGCCCGACCCCAAGACATGAGACAGGTGTAACCATGGAAACTACAGGGAAGATGTTTGAGAGGCTTTTACTTGGGCATCTTCCCTGAGGTCCCCTGAAATGATTGGACCTGGAGTGGGGCACTCGGCACTTCTCTCCTCACTGCAGGCTGGACAGCAAGCCCCCAACCTCACAGCCTCTGCTCCTTCACCTCCCTCTGAGTTGAGTGGAAACTTCTCATTCATGAGGCCAAAGCACAATCTTCTTGGTGAGCAGAACAGAGGCTGGTGGGAAAGTGGGTGGAAGCTCAAAACTCTTGTGGAAGAAAAACATGTATGTGTGTATGGTGGCCGTATGCTGTAGTAATTGATATTGCCTACACATTTATGGGTGGCTTTTAGTTTCTGTATTTTCTAAGTTTCTTTTTTTATGACCAATGCATATTATGAGAAAATTTTTGCTATCAACCATGAGAAGTTGCAAAATAAGATCTTGATAAGTTTATTGAAATGTTGTAGGAGTTTTCTTTTGGTGACAGAAGAATAGCCTCCTACTTTTAAGTATTTATTTAACTGACTGTGCTAGGTCTTAGTTCTGGAGAAGGAAATGGCAGCCCACTCCAGTCTTCTTGCCTGGAGAATCCCAGGGATGGAGGAGCCTGTTGGGCTGCCATCTATGGGGTCGCACAGAGTCGGACACAACTGAAGTGACTTAGCAGCAGCAGCAGTAGCAGTCGGTTAACTAATTTAATCAAAAGAGGGATTAATTTAATTAACTTAATCTAAGCCTCTTTAAAAAGAAGGCTTAGCCTTTTCCTAAGTTCACAGACTTCAACCAGCAGCTGGGTTTCCAGTCACTCTCCATTTCTCCAGGATCTTGCTTCCTGTGTGTTTGTTCATGCTTGTGGAGTTCCAGCCTGTTCTATCTCTTCCCTTCCTGACTACCTGCTCCACAGTCTTCAGGCTTGCTTAGCCAAATACCTTGAATGATTGGTAAGGCAATTTGTTGCAATGAATCATAATGATGATAGATAGTCTGCTCCTGGTTCTGATTCCTTGTTTAAAGTCTACTGACAACACACTCAAATTTCCTGCCCTTATGGGGACGGTGGGGAGTGGGAAGAAAAATGATGGGAGAGATGAAATATGACAGAACCAAGAGCATCTGCTGTCACTGAAGTCCAGGCGCAAAGTGGACAAAGTAGAGGGAAAAGGACCTTCCCCTCCTCTTTCACATAATTCACTCAGTAAAATTTGCATATGGGTTTTGAGAACCAAACTCTTGGTTACCTGACATTTATAAAGATTGTATATTTTTTTTATAAAATATTGTAGAGTCTATCAGAAAGAATGCAAGGGAGACTGTAACTCCTCATCAGCAACTGCCATTTTACATCGTAAATAGCAACAAACTCATTAAATGCTCTACTCTTTGCTTACCTGATGTTTATGTGAATTAAAAGCATAACATATTAAGTATTGCCATCTTTCCAAACTAGGAAAACCTTTGACACTTAAAGAACGAAATGCTAACATCAGTACAGCTTCTAGGAAGAACAAATGGTTGAAACAAATGCTGACACGCTGCCTTAAAGAAGGAGTAATTTTTTCATTTATTCTTTTATTTTTATCCATGCCACACAGAATGTGGGATCTTAGTTCCCTGACTCAAGATTGATCCTGTGCTCCCTGCATTGGAAGCATGGAGTTTTAACTGCTGAACCAACAGGAAAGTCCCTCGCCAATTTAAATGCACAATATAAGTAGCAAACCAGTTATTATTATTTTTCCTAAAACTCATAAGATGATTGTACTACAAAAGTTAAATGTTTATTTAGCTAAACTAAATAAAAGAGCTAAACTTATTGTCCATTTCTGTGATATAGCAATATATCAAGCAAAATAAAACATGTAGAGATATACTTTCAAATGCCTCCATTTAAACTTTCTGAAATATCAGCGATGATCCCATGATGGTGTGGGGTAGAGGAGGAAGTGTTAAGGTAACAGTGTTATTTGACCAAGATCAAAATAGCTAATTCTGAGGCAGAATTGGTAATCAGAGCAAAAGTATAGAAGTGAGACAATTAAATAGATGAAGTTTGGTGTGATGAGCGAATATGTAACTAAAGAAGCAAAGGCGAGCCCTCACGGAGAGTCTTGTTTTGCATGTTCACTGGTGAGAGTATAAATGAACCATATCTTGTTTGGAATTAAGTCTGATAAATTTATTTGACAGATATACTCATTAGTGACATATAGTCACTTAATGAAATAATTAGGAATGAAAGCAAAGGGCTTAGAAGCAACCTAAGTTACCCAGTTTATCCATCCATATGGGACCAGTTGGAAAAATCATGATATAATGATACAAACTATTATACCATTATTAAAAGGCGTGAGGTTATTTTGTATATATTGACACAATTAATTTTAAGGTACATCGTTAAGTGAAGACAGAAGTGTTTGTGGGAGGCTGACATTGTGTGTGTTCATACTCAGTCCCTCATTCGTGTCCGATTCTTTACAACCCTATGGACTATAGAGCCCACCAGGTTCCTGTGTCCATGGAGTTGTCCAGGTGAGAATGCTGAAGCAGGCTGCCATTTCCGCCTCCAGGGGCTCTCCTGCCCCGGGGATCCAACCCTTGACCCCTTGTCGCCTGCATCTCCTGCACTGCAGACAGATTCCTTAGCACTAAGCCACCAGGGAAGCCCTATTATTGGGTGCCTGTGTGCTAAGCTGGGTAACGAGGTGATATTTGCTCATGCATAGACTATTCTTGAAAGATAATTACTCTAAGGTCAGTTTTTATTCCAATCCCAAAGAAAGGCAATGCCAAAGAATGCTCAAACTACCACACAACTGCACTCATCTCACATGCTAGTAAAGAAATGCTCAAAATTCTCCAAGCCAGACTTCAGCAATATGTGAACCGTGAACTCCTTGATGTTCAAGCTGGTTTTAGAAAAGGCAGAGGAACCAGAGATCAAATTGCCAACATCCGCTGGATCATGGAAAAAGCAAGAGAGTTCCAGAAAAACATCTATTTCTGCTTTCTTGACTATGCCAAACCTTTGACTGTGTAGATCACAATCAACTGTGGAAAATTCGAAAGAGATGGGAATACCAGACCACCTGACCTGCCTCTTGAGAAATCTGTATGCAGGTCAGGAAGCAACAGTTAGAACTGGACGTGGAACAACAGACTGGTTCCAAATAGGAAAAGGAGTACGTCAAGGCTGTATATTGTCACCCTGCTTATTTAACTTCTATGCAGAGTACATCATGAGAAACGCTGGGCTGGAAGAAACACAAGCTGGAATCAAGATTGCTGGGAGAAATATCAATAACCTCAGATATGCAGATGACACCACCCTTATGGCAGAAAATGAAGAGGAACTAAAAAGCCTCTTGATGAAAGTGAAAGAGGAGAGTGAAAAAGTTGGCTTAAAGTTCAACATTCAGAAAATGAAGATCATGGCATTTGGTCTCACCACTTCATGGGAAATAGATGGGGAAACAGTGGAAGCAGTGTCCGACTTTATTTTGGGGGCTCTAAAATCACTACAGATGGTGACTGCAGCCATGAAATTGAAAGACGCTTACTCCTTGGAAGAAAAGTTATGACCAACCTAGATAGCATATTCAGAAGCAGAGACATTACTTTGCCGACTAAGTTCCATGAACTTCACTTCTAGTGAAGGCTATGGTTTTTCCAGTAGCCATGTATGGATGTGAGAGTTGGACTGTGAAGAAGGCTGAACACTGAAGAATTGATGCTTTTGAACTATGGTGTTAGAGAAGCCATTAAGAGTCTCTTGGACTGCAAGGAGATCCAACCAGTCCATTCTAAAGGAGATTAGCCCTGGGATTTCTTTGGAGGGAATGATGCTGAAGCTGAAACTCCAGTACTCTGGACACCTCATGCAAAGAGTTGACTCATTGGGAAAGACTCTGATGCTGGGAGGGATTGGGGCGGGAGGAGAAGGGGATGACGGAGGATGAGATGGCTGGATGGCATCACTGACTCAATGGGCATGAATCTGAGTGAACTCTGGGAGTTGGTGATGGACAGGAAGGCCTGGCATGCTGCAATTCATGTGGTCACAGAGAGTCAGACATGACTGAGCAATGAACTGAACTGCACAAGTAGTTATGAAAGAGGAGGGGTTAGGAGACAGATAGGGAGAGGTACATTTTACCAGACCTGTATAATTTTTAAATTTTTCATTTAATATTTTTTTTGTATCACCTTGGGCATGGAAGGGAGGCTTCCCAGGTAGCTCAAACAGAAAAGAATCTGCAGTGCAGGAGACCTGGGTTCAATCCCTTGGTCAGGAAGATCTCCTGGGGAAGGAAATGGCAACCCACTCCAGTATTCTTGCCTGGAGAATTGCATGAATAGAGAAGTCTGGTGGGCTACAGTCTATGGGGTTGCAAAAAGTCGTACACAACTGAATGACTAATACTTTCACCTTGGCATGATAGAGAACTTTATTTTTTATTTAATTTGGCTTTGCTCTGCAGCATGTGAGACCTTAGTTCCAAGACCATGGATCGAACGTGCAGCCCCTGCAGCCACAGCACAGCATCTTAACCACAGGACTGCCAGGGAAGTCCCCCATTCAGTATAGTTTTAATTTTGTGTTATGTGTGTATGTGTGTGTGTCTCTGTGTGTGTCTGTGAGCGTGCATTACATTTTGAAATATTTTAGATAATTTAAGAAAATCATGCAATAGCCATTTGAACATAATGTTCAGGGTGGAATTCCATCTGAGTGTATAAATCGAATGATTCTTGATATTTGCAGAAGGGCAAATCTTAATCCTGGAAAATTTGTGACTACCGGCAATTCTGCTAATGGGTGTGAGGCCTCAAGATGAGGATTTGGAATATTTTCCTCTCTTTGGTGAGGATAACCAAAATATTACTAAATGCCTCCTTGTCTATCCTGATTCTTGCATGTTCAATGGATCCCTTTCCTCAGTCAAAGATTTGCTTCACTGACAACAGAGATTTAAAGAAAAGTAACAAGAGAAAGCAAGCTTCAAGTGATGCGGCCTTGTTGCCAGCTCGCTGTGCTATTTAGTCATGCTGGGCTCTGTGAGCAATAAGAAATGGTTCCATGTTGGCTTTATTCCGCCTGTTATCAGCCCCAGACAACACTGAGCAGTGGGTGATGGGGCGATCGTCACCCCTTGTCACCCATGAGAAAGCTGGAAGTTTAATCTCCTCTCTTCCACTGCGGGCAGCTTGATTTTCCCTTCCCTCTCTCAGCATGCCTCTCTCATTCAGTCCACAGACACTGTGTATCAAAAACCAGAAAAAGAATCATTCTGAGACTCTGAGCTTCTTACTTTGTTATTCAGTTTCCTAAGTTGTATATCTAGGTGTGTTGGCTGTTTTATACCACATTCAATCCCCTCTGATTAAAGGGATTTTTATTATTCTGTGAGCAGAAATACAAATAGCACTTTTTCAGAGTTCACCTATTACATTAACCAAAGAAATTAACTTAGGAGGCCCAGTCAAGTCTAAGCAATCCACATCATGTTTATAAATCATTTTGCTTATGGGTTTTTGGAAACATTCCCTCTTTTACTTATTTTTCTTTCTTTACACAGGCATCAATAAGAACATCCAACCTCTATTCTGTATGTTCCTTTTTAAGAACCACAAAAAATATTTTCAAGTCTCTAGAGATAGTTAAGGTTGAGATTACGATTCTTTTTTCCATAGTCACAAACATCTCTCACTGGAATCTCAGTTATACTTGGCAGGGGGAAAGTAAGCTATTATAAGTAATGTCATCTGTTACGGTTATTGTTTAGTCACTAACTTGTGTCCAACTCCATGACCCCTGGACTGTAACCCACCAGACTACTCTGTCCGTGGGTTTTCCCAGGCAAGAATACTGGAGTGGGTTGCCATCTCTTCTGCTGGGAATCTTCCTGACCCAGAGATTGAACCTGAGTCTCCTGAATTGGCAGGCAGATTCTTGAACACTGAGCCACCAGAGAAGCGACAAATGTCATTTGCTAGCCCAGTATTTCCTGAAAGCTTTGGAATTAGCCTCATCTGTGATGTTCCAAAACCCATGAAGATATGACATGTACAACACATGAGTCCTGCAAGGACTGTCTCCTGAGCACTTTGTAGCCGAGAATGCACAGCAATATCCAAGCTACTCTCTGTTCTGTGGCAAGGATCGTTTAGGTCCTTCCAGACCAGAGCCTAAGGGCTTAACCATTCCCTGTGTCATTCTCTTATTTCAACCTCCACTAGGTTGTTTTGTGACTTAGAACCATCTCTGCTCCTTCCTTCTTAACCAAACCTTTTATAGCAGTTCTAAGTCATAGACGCTTCCTTTCATTCTTCATTCTTTGAACTGAAGCTTACTGCCTGTGTCACAACAGTTAGCAACTCATCAGTTCAGTTTAGTCGCTCAGTTGTATCTGACTCTTTTGGATCCCATGGACTGCATCACACCAGGCTTCCCTGTCCATCACCAACTCCCAGGGTTTGCTCAAACTCATGTCCATTGAGTCGGTGATGCCATCCAACCATCTCATCCTCTGTCGTCCCCTTCTCTTCCCGCCTTCAATCTTTCCCAGCATCAGAGAGTCGTTTCCAATGTGTCAGTTCTTCACATCAGATGGCCAAATTATTTGCCAAAGATGCAGCTTCATCATCAGTCCTTACAATGACTATTCGGGACTAACTTCCTTTAGGACTGACTAGTTGGATCTCCTTGCAGTCCAGAGGACTCTCAAGAGTCTTCTCCAACACCACAGTTCAAAAGAATTAATTGTTCTGCACTCAGCTTTCTTTATGGTCCAGCTCTCACATTCATACATGACTATTGGAAAAACCATGGCTTTGACAAGATGGATTTTTGTCAGCAAAGTAATGTTTTTGCTTTTTAATATGCTGTCTAGGTTAGTCATAGCATTTCTTCCAAGGAGCAAATGTCTTTTAATTTCATGGCTGCAGTCACCATCTGTAGTGATTTTGGAGTCAAATAAAATAAAGTCTATCACTGTTTCCCCATCTATTGCCCTGAAGTGGTGGAATCAGATGCCATGATCTTTGTTTTTTGAATGTTGAATTTTAAGCCATGATTTCACTCTCCTCTTTACTTTCATCAGGAGACTTTTCAGTTACTCTTTGCTATATGCCATAAGGGTGGTGTCATCTCATATCTGAGGTTATTGATATGTCTCTCAACAATCTTGATTCTAGCTTGTGCTTCATCCAGTCTGGCATTCACATGATATACTCTGCGTAAAATTTAAATAAGCAGGGTGACAGTATACAGCCTTGACCTACTGCTTTCCCAATTTGGAAGCAGTCCCTTTTTCCATGTCCAGTTCTAACTGTTGCTTCTTGACCTGCATACAGATTTCTCAAGAAGCAGGTCAAGTGGTCTGGTATTCCCATCTCTTAAAAGAAGTTCCCTTGGTTTGTTGTGATCCACATAGTCAAAGGCTTTGGCATAGTCAATAAAGCAGAAATAGATTTTTTTCTGGAATGCTCTTGCTTTCTCTATGATCCAACTGATTTGGTAATCTAATCTCTGGTTCTGCTGCCTTTTCTAAATCCAGCTTGAACATCTGGAAGTTCTTGGTTCATGTACTGTTGAAGCCTCACTTGGAGAATTTTAAGCATTACTTTGCTAGTGTGTGAGATGAGTACAATTGTGTAGTAGTTTGAGCATTCTTTGGCATTGCCTTCCTTTAAGATTGGAATGAAAACTGATCTTTTCCAGTCCTGTAGCCACTGCTGGGTTTTCCAAATTTGCTGGCATATTGAGTGCAGCACTTCCATAGCATCATCTTTAGGACTTGAAATAGCTCAACTGGAATTCCATCATCTCCTCTAGCTTTGTTTGTAGTGATGCTTCCTAAGGCCCACTTGACTTCAGACTCTGGGATATCTGGCTGTAAGTGAGTGATCACACCATTGTGATTATCTGGGTCATGAAGATCTTCTTTGTACAGTTCTTCTGTGTATGCTTCCCACCTCTTCTTGATCTTCTGCTTCTTTCTGTCCTTTATCTAGCCCATCTTTGCATGAAATGTTCCCTTGGTGTCTCTAATTTTCTTGAAGAGATCTCTAGTCTCTCCCATTCTGTTGTTTTCCTCTATTTTTTTTTTTTTTGCAATGATCACTGAGGAAGGCTTTCTTATCTCTCTTTGCTGTTCTTTGGAACTCTGCATCAGATGGATATAGCTTTCATTTTCTCCGTTGCCTTTATCTTCTCTTCTTTTCTCAGCTATTTGTAAGGCCTCCTCAGACAACCATTTTGCCTTTTTGTATTTTTTTTTTTCCTTGGTGATGGTCTTGACCACTGCCTCCTGTACCATTTCATGAACCTCTGTCTTTAGTTCTTCAGGCACTCTGTCTGTCATATCTAATCCCTTGAGTCTGTTTGCCACTTCTACTATATAATCGTAAGGAATTTGATTTAGGTCATACCTGAATGGTCTAGTGGTTTTCCCTACGTTCTTCAATTAAGTTTGAAATTGGCAATAAGGAGTTCATGATCAGAGTCACTGTCAGTTTGAGGTCTTGTTCTTGCTGACTCTTTAGAGCTTGTCTATCTTCAGCTGCAAAGCATATAATCAGTCATATTCCAGTGTTGACCATCTGGTGATGTCCATGTGTAGAGTGGTCTCTTGTGTGGTTGGAAGAGAGTGTTTGCTATGAACAGTGCATTCCCTTGGGAAAACTCTGTTGACCTTTGCCTTGCTTCATTTTTTAATCTAAGGCCAGACTTGCCTGTTACTTCAGTTTTCTCTGGACTTCCTAATTTTGCATTCTAGTCTTCTATGACGAAAATGACATCTAGCAGTTAGCACTCATAAGTACTATTAATTTTGTATTCTTATTGTTTTCAAGTTGCTGCTATTCTTGGAGGTAGAGTTCATAACTTTGGTTGTACTGTATTCATCTATCCCGAGCTCAGTGCTGGTCTTAAACTTAATAAAGGCTTGTTCATTAATGGTAGGAGAGTGATTGAAGACATAATGGCTTCATTTAGTAATACCTAAATGGAGCAAGGCTCAAACCCTCTTTAAAACATTCAATTTGAGTCATTAAATTAAATAAATTATCTCCTGACCTTCCTGCAAACCTTGTATCAAATATCTATTTTTGACAATAGTGACAGATGAGGTTGTGGGAAAAATGGCTTTGTGCTCAGTTGTTCTGGGAAATGTTTATCATTTTTATATAATAAATTCACTTTTCAGTGAACAACAGACATTTAAAAGAAAACATCTGCCAAAAGAGTGTTTACACAAAACTGTTTTTTCCCCAAGAGAAGCTGATGTTCAGTTGGAAACTCACATGTCTCACTTGGTCCCCATAGGCAACATTTCACCTAAATATATTTATTTGCTTCTTCCAAATGGATAAGCTGAACTCACAGTCTTTGCAGAAAGCATTATATTTTAGGTGGATATTTCTCTTTCTGCTCCTATGCTGGTATTTTACATTACAAAGAGAAAAATGTGTCCCAAATATTTTTTTAAAGTATTCTTAGTATTTGTAGAAATATGTTGCTCCCACTTTATTTAAATGACTGCTGCCAAAAACATTGTAGATACATGGGCTTCAATAATAAATGTAAGAAGCAACAATAGTAAATTGATGTTATAACGTGCTGATATGGATAGCCTGTGTATTATACATTCTCCTAGCAACTTCTGTTTCTAACTCTGTTCCATTCATAAAATGTAGACTAATTATTTTTTCTGCATGTTTAATTAGTCAATGAATATTTTTTTTCTAAGCTCCATGAAGGCGTGATCCTTATTTGTTTTTGTACATCTGTATCCTCAGGGCTTAGTACTTGCAAATAATAGGTGCTACATTTATATTTATTCAAAAATTAGTGAACAAATAATTTAAAAAGAGGTACAGTATATTTCCTTAGAACTCAAAAATTAGGATCCCTTCAGTTCAGTTCAGTCGCTCAGTTGTGTCTGACTCTTTAACAACTTCTAATTCCAATTGAGATATACTATCATATATTAAATTTACTTTCCAATAAAAATAGCTACAAACTATGGACAAAATATAGTTAGCACTTCTTTGTACTGATTGGACAGCACACAATGCAAGGAATTTCATTCTCTCTTGCTGTCTTTTTAAAGAGGTTTACCAAGCTGTAAGTCAGGAAAATAGAACCCAATCAAGAAACAGCAGAGAAGAAAGAAATTTCTATATGGGTTGGCAAAGCTACTGGGATTTTAGAATCTGAGAAGGGGAAAGATACAGAGAAGGAACACCAAAAACCAAAAATCTGGATAAAAGCTCATCTTGGCTGCTGGGTCAACTTCGACACTTCACATACATCAAGCACATCTCTGGAGGGCATAGCATAGAAAAGTGCTGAGTGGCTGAAAACAGCAATGTCTCAGAGAGTTGAGGAGATGTTGAAGTTCCAACTCAGAGTAGAGAAAGCTTTGTGGATACAACTGGCTTTCATATGAGACTCCAGGGAGGCCCTACCCTACACAAGGGGGAATTCCTTCAAGATAAGAGCCACACTTTAGAAATAAGAACAAAGCTCATCCAGACCCGCTATAACAAAACCTATAACCAAAGCTATAACAGAGTCAGGATGAACTACCAGTAATTTTACTGCATGAACAGATTTTTTATATTCCTAGGTGTTGATATGATCTTTTTGAATTCCAGTATCTGGTTATCTTTGAGGGGCAAAATATAAAGTTGGGAAACATGAAAACAAGCAGTAAAGTAGTTGATAAAAGGTAAAAAAGGAAAGAGGGGAAGACTCTGAGATGGCCTATATTTAGAATTATAGATAAAGCCTCAAAATTACTATGAATGATACACTGAAGACCAAAGAATTCAAAAGAGAATCTAATTCTGTCATAAAAAATGAATGGACACTTCAGAGCTGCAAAATGCAATTAAGAACTCAATGGATAGGTTCACTGGTAACCTAGGTGGAGCAACAAGCATCACTGGTAATTTCCAAGACAGGCAAGTAGAAGATATGCAAACTCTTCAGTTCAAAGAGGTGGTAAACAAAGTATGAAAAAGGGCAGATTGGAAGAGAAATACATGACTTTGTCCAAAGATATAATATATATGTCTAAAAACCAAACATGTAGAGAAACTATAAAACTTATGCAGATCCATATACACAGATATATGTAAACAAAAAAACAAAAGTATGTACAACAATGTCCATAGTATCTTTACTCAAAATAGCGCTAAGCTAGAAAACATATGCGTTTATCAACATACAAGTGTAAACAAAATGTACCGATTCCTAAAATGAAATATTACTCTGCTAGAAAAACATGGACTGCAGTGCACTAAACATTCTTAATGGATCTCAAAAATATTACCTTCAACAAAATAAGCTATACTCAAATGAGTATGTACTTTATAATTTGATTAATAAAAATAAAAATCAATGCAAGTTAATCTGTGGTTATAGAAGTCAAAGTAATCCTTCTCAGGAAGTGATGAATGAGAAAGGGCTCTAGGGAACAATCTAAGAAAATGTAAAACAACATTAGTTTTGACCTGGAGTGTGTTTCCTTCTAATCTTACTGTATTTTGTTTTTAAAATGCTATGGATAAGTAATTAAAATAACTACAAATATCTATGGATAAATAAGTAAACTCAAAAAATTTTAATATATTTTATAGATATTAATGGCTATTTATTCCCTAGGAATATTACATTGTTGAGGACGTTTTGCAGGGGCAGTATGTAGAGTAACTTTATTTTTACTTGGGAAGCAAAACCTATAAGTTCCAGTTCCAGGCTCATTGGTGAAAACACAAACACAAGGGCAGTCCCTGGGTGCTGTCTTTCAGGAGTACTGTCCTCTAGTGAGGAGGGTAAACACTGTGTAAAGAAACACACACATAAGTGAGACAGGGATAAGCAGGGAGATAGGAGATGTGGGGCAATTACAGTGAATTAAAGTAGGTTGTTTTCGAGGGATCTCTGAGGGCTTAAGATATGAGATTAAAAAACTGAACAAACTCAGCCTTGAACAATCACATGATACTTTGTGAAAAGAACATGAGGATATGCAGACCCCCTCTTCTCTAAAATAGTTACACTGCTGGGTTGTCATGGCGTTACCCACTTTTTTACTAGAAGATATCTTGCCCCTATTTCCTCATCTGTTGCTTCTTCCTTATTTACTCATCCATTTATTTTTTCTTTCAAAAGTTAGAGTTTCAAAAAACTAAAAACTGAAAAATTCCAGGGTAGTGCAAGGTTTCAGGCAAAGGCCTGGAATCTCCAGTTTAACACATCTCCAAGTTGAATCTTATAGAGGATTTCCATACAGTACACTGAGAAAACAGCCATTCCTTTTTTTTTTTTAATAATACATGAAATGATTAGATTTTCAACTTTTTTTCTTCTGTTTTCACTTACAAGACAACTAAAATTTAGAACATGTTATTGCAAAATTCAGACTTAAACTAAAGAAAGTATCCCTTTACCTCAAACAGTAAAGAATCTGCCTGCAACGCAGGAGTCCAGGGTACAATCCCTGGGTTGAGAAGATCCTCTGGAGAAAGGAATGGCAATCCACTCCACTTCCCATAGAGAAGCGAGGAGGGCTACAGTTTCTGGGGTCACAAAAAGTTGGAAACGACTGAGTGACTAACACACACAGGGTAAACCACAAGGCCATTCAGGTATGACCAAAATCAAGTCTGTTATGACTGTACAGTGAAAGTGACAAATATATTCAAAGGATTATGTCTGATAGAGTGCTAAAAAACTATGGACAGAGGTTTGTAACATTATACAGAAGTCAGTGATAAAACCATCCCCAACAGGAAAAAGAAAGGCAAAATGGTTGTCTGAGGAAGCCTTACAAATAACTGAGAAAAAAAAGAGAAGTGAAAGGCAAAGGAGAAAAGAAAAGATATACCCCTCTGAATGCAAGTTTCTAGAGTACAAGAGATAAGAAGCCTTCATAAGTGAACAATGCAAAGAAATAGAGGAAAATAATACAATAGGAAAACTAGAGATCTCTTCAAGAAAATTAGAGATACCAGGGAATATTTCTTGCAAAGATGGGCACAATAAAAGACAGAAATGATATGGACATACAGAAGCAGAAGATATTAAGAAGAGGAGGCAAGAATACACAGAACTGTACAAAAAAGATCTTCATGACCCAGATAACCATGATGGTGTGATCACTCCAGACATCCTGGAGTGTGAAGTCCAGTGGGCTTTAGGAAGCATTGCTATGAACAAAGCTAGTGGAGGTAATGGAATTCCAGCTGAGGTATTTCAAATCCTAAAAGATGTCCTGTGATAGTGTTGCACTCAATATGCCAGGAAATTTGGAAAACTGAGAAGTGCCCACAGGACTGGGAAAAGGTCCCTTTTCATTCCAATGCCAGAGAAGGTCAATGCCAAAGAATGCTCAAACAACCCCATAGTTGCACTCATCTCACATGTTAACAAGGTAATGCTCAAAATCCTTCAAGCTATGCTTAAAAAGTACATAAGCCAGGAACTTCCAGATGTCCAGACTGGATTTAGAAAAAGCAGAAGAACCAGAGTTCAGATCACTAACATCTGCCGGATCAAAGAAAACACAAGGGAATTCCAGAAAAAAAAAAAATCTACTTATGCTTCATTGACTATGTTAAAGTCTTTGTGTAGATCCCAACAAACTGCAGAAAATTCTTAAAGAGATGGGAATACCAGACCACCTTATCTGCCTCCTGAGAAACCTGTATGCAGATCAAGAAGCAAAAGTTTTAACTTGACATGGAACAATGGACTGGTTCCAAATTGGGAAAGGAGTACATCAAGGCTGTATAATGTCAACTTGTTTATTTAACTTATATTCAGAGTACATCATGCAAAATGTCAGACTGGATGAAGCAAAAGCTGGAGTCTAGATTGCTGGGAGAAATATCAATAACCTCAGATATGCAGATGACTCCACCCCTATGGCAGAAAACAAAAAGGAACTGTAGAGCCTCTTGATGAAGGTGAAGGAGGAAAGTGAAAAGGCTGGCTTAAAACTCAATATCCAAGAAACTAAGATCATGGCATCCAGTTCCTTCAGTTCAGTTCAGTTCAGTTCAGTTCAGTCTCTCAGTCGTGTCAGACTCTTTGCAACCCCATGAACTGCAGCACTCCAGGCCTCCCTGTTCATCACCAACTCCCAGAGTCTACCCAAACCCATATCCATTGAGTTGGTGATGCCATCCAACCATCTCATCCTCTGTTGTTCCTTTCTCCTCCTGCCTTCAATCTTTCCCAGCATCAGGGTCTTTTCAAATGAGTCAGCTTTTCTCATCAGGTGGCCAAAGTATGGAGTTTCAGCTTCAACATCAATTCTTCCAATAAACATCCAGGACTGATCTCCTTTAGGATGGACTGGTTGGATCTCCTTGCAGTCCAAGGGACTCTCAAGAGTCTTCTCCAACACCACAGTTCATAAGCATCAGTTCTTCAGTGCTCAGCTTTCTTCACAGCCCAACTCTCAAATCCATACATGACAACTGGAAAAACCACAGCCTTGACTAGACAGAGCTTTGTTGGCAAAGTAATGTCTCTGCTTTTTAATATGCTGTCTAGGTTGGTCATAACTTTTCTTCCAAGGAGCAACTGTCTTTTAATTTCATGGCTTCACTAATCCAGTTCCTTCACTTCATGGCAAATATGAGGGGAAAAAAATGGAAGCATTGGCAGACTTTATTTACTAGGGCTCCAAAATCACCACAGATGGTGACTGCAGCCATGAAATTAAAAAAACGCTTGCTCCGTCGAAGAAAAGCTATGACAAACCTAGACAGTGTATGGAAAGCAGAGACGTGGCTTTGCTGACAAATGTCCCTAAAGTCTAAGCTGTGGTTTTTCCAGTAGTCATGTACGGATGTGAGAATTGGACCATAAAGAAGGCTGATCACTGAAGAATTTATGTTTTTTAACTGTTGTGTTGGAGAAGACTCTTAAGAGTCCCTTGAACTGTGAGATAATCAAACAAGTCAGTCCTAATGGAAACAAGCCTGAATATCCATTGGAAGGATCAATGCTGAAACTGATGCTCCAATACTTAGGCCACCTGATGGAAAGAGGTACTCATTGGAAGCATGAAGAGAAGACTGTGACAGAGGATGAGATGGTTGGAAGACATTTTCGACTCGATGGACATAAGTTTGAGCAAACTCTGAGAGATAGTGAAGGACAGGATAACCTGGTGTGTTGTAGTCCTTGGCGCTGCAGAGACACAACTAAGCAACTGAACAATAACAAAAATTAGAGGTATTCCTATAGGAAATCTTTTTTTTTTTTTTCCTATTCTATTCTTTGGTCACACCATGCAGCATGTGGATATCAGTTCCTGACCAGGAATTGAACCTGTGTGCCCCCTGCTGTGGAAACGTGGCGTGTTAACCACTGGAAAGTCAAGAGAAGTCCCAAGAATAAGTATTAACTCTAATATTTTTATTTCATCAGAGTAACTCTTGGGGTCATAACCTTTGTTACAGTATCAGAGACATGTCACTGTCCTTCCTGTGTTTTTAGTGTATTTTTCATGCAAACACTTGAAATGCTTTGAGCTGCAAAAACACACCTATATAAATGTGCTTGTTCCAAGTCACATGGGTAATTTTTACTGACTTCCTTCTTTCATTTCCCCTCTCCAGATATTGTTCTTCAGAATTTTACATTTTCAAATGTAGAATACATGTCCAGACATATGGATACACTATCATGACTAATATGGCCAAGGTATCCTTCACATTATTCCTATAATCTTAGGAAAATCATATCATGTTAAAATTGAGTAGAACTTTAGAGATTGCTTTGTCCAAGTCATATATTTGAAAAAAAAAAGAAAAAAACCCTGAAAATATGACTTTAAGAAAGTCTGAAAAACACAGCAAATTAATGACAAAACTGAGTTGAGTCATGTCCCCTGATTCATTACATGAGTGAAAATTGCTCAGTCCTGTCTGACTCTTTGTGACCCCACGAATAGAGCATGGAATTTTCCATGCCAGACTAATGGAGTAGGTAGCCTTTCCCTTCTCCAGTGGATCTTCCTGACCCAGGAATCAAATCAGGGTCTCCTGCGCTGCAGGCAAATTCTTTACCAACTGAGCTATCAAGGAAGCCTAATTCATTACATAGAGGTCTCTAAACCCAATCATACTTACCAAGAATGACCTCTATTCTATACACAATCCTACTGTTGCTACTTTAGTTTTTATATATTTTTAAATAGGCACCCGTTGTGCGTAACCTAGATTATAAACTCTTCAATGACAAATGCTATGGTGCAAACTCCCTTTCCAATTCCCATCAGGCACTACTCACATAGGACGGCACGCATAGGAGTGATTCTAAAGCAGTAGGGCCATTTCTTGTTTCCCATTGGTACAGTGTGTAACCGTGTTCATAAAAGAAAAATTCATGTATTCAGAAAGAAGAGAGGGGAAATGGCCCAGGGAAAAGCAACCAGAACAAGCCAAGCAGGTCACCATGGTAACACCAGTTTGAAAATGTCATTCTCCTTAGCTTCTGACATTTCTGGTACGTTCAGGAAGCCGGGCTCCATCTAGTGGTCTTATTTAAATTCCTGTCAGACCACACCTTTTCAAACTCAATTCCCAAATAAGAGTATTTTTTTTTTTTTAATTTTTATTTTTTAAGGCGTACGTTTGCATTTGTAGGACACAGTTAGAATTTGGTCTGTAAGATACATGGTTATACATTTTGTCAATTACTGAATTACTGTTTCTAGATGCTAAAAAAATCATATGGAAAGAGGCATATGAAACTTTACAGTCTGTAAAATAATATATAATTCTAAGTTTATAACATATGGAGAGTTTTGTTCACACAAAGGATTTATTATGGAAATTTTACTCCAAAATAATTTATTTTCTTCTTTTTGAAAAGATAAGGCCTATTTTTCTCTGTTGAAATCTAGGTGCATCAAAATATGGTCATACAGTCCAATAGCAAAAGGAGCAAAGTTTTAACTTTAAAATTACATTATCTGTTCCTCACAGGGGAAAAAAAAATCATCTTTATTGGGGTATCAACAGCCACCCATGTGTATACAGAAAATTTAATTATTAAAAAGCCAATTTGTGATTTCCAGATATTTACTGAGTAAATCTATGAGCCTGTAGAGATAATTTATATTCCTTTGTCTCTATATTAGCAACCAATTAATAATTAAATATATCACATATTTGCATAAAGTACAAAAGATCTTAATGACCCAGATAATCACAATGGTGTGATTGCTAACCTAGAGCCAGACATCCTAGAATCTGAGGTCAAGTGGGCCTGAGGAAGCATCACTACAAACAAAGCTAGTTGGAGGTGATGGAATTCCAGTTGAGCTATTTCAAATCCTAAAGATGATGCTGTGAAAGTACTGCACTCAATATGGCAGTGAATTTGGAAAACTCAGCAGTGGCCATAGGACTGGAAAAGATCAGTTTTCATTCCAATCCCAGAGGAAGGCAATGACAAAGAATGTTCAAACCACCTCCTAATTGCACTCATTTCACACGCTACCAAAGTAATGGTCAAAATTCTTCAAGTCAGGCTTCAACAGTACCTGAACCAAGAATTTAGAGAATTTAGAAAAGGCCGAGGAACCAGAGACCAAATTGGCAACATCCATTGGATCACGAGAAAAGCAAGAGTGTTCTAGAAAAACATCTACTTCTGCTTCATTGCCTACACTAAAACCTTTGACAATGTGGATCACAATGAACTGGAAAATTCTTCAAGAGATGGAAATAACAGACCACTTTACCTGCCTCCTGTGAAACCTGTATGCAGATCAAGAAGCAACAGTTAGAACCAGACATTGAACAAAGGACTGGTTCCAAATTGGGAAAAGGAATACCTCAAGCTGTATATTGTCACCCTGCTTATTTAACTTACATGCAGAGTACATCATGCAAAATGCCGAACTGGATGAAGCACAAGCTGGAATCAAGATTGCTGGGAGAAATATCAATAACCTATGACATGTAAATGACACCACCCTTATGGCAGAAACTGAAGAGGAACTAAAGAGCTTCTTGAAGATGGAAGAGGAGAGTGAAAAAGCAGGCTTAAAACTCAACATTCAAAAAAAACAAAGATCATGGCATCCGATCTCATCATTTCATGGCAAACAGATGGGGAAACAATGGAAACAGTGGTAGACTTTATTTTCTTGGGCTCCAAAATCACTGCAGTTGGTGACTGCAGCCATGAAATTAAAAGACGCTTGCTCCTTAGAAGAAAAGTTATGATCAACCTAGATAGCATATTCAAAAGCAGAGACTTTGCTGACAAAGGTCCGTCTAGTCAAAGCTATGGTTTTTCTGGTAGTCATGTATGAATGTGTGAGAGTTGGACCATAAAGAAGGCTGAACATTGAAGATTGATGTTTTTGAACTTGTGGTGTTTGAGGAGACTCTTGAGAGTCCCTTGGACTGCAAGGAGATGAAACCAGTCCATCCTAAAGGAAGTCAGTCCTGAATATTCATTGGAAGGACTGATGCTGAAGCTGAAGCTCCAGTTCTTTGGTCACCTGATTTGAAAAGCCAACTCGTTGGAAAAGACCCTGATGCTGGGAAAGATTGAAGGCAGGAGGAGAATGTGATGACAGAGGATGAAATGGTTTGATGGCATCCCCCACACAATTGATATGAGTTTGGGCAAGCTCCAGGAGTTGGTGATGGACAGAAAAACCTGGCATGCTGCAGTCCTTGGGGTTGCAGGACTGAGTGACTGAACAGTAAGAACTGTTGCATAGCCCTAGTTTCAATAATCTCAAACTATTTTTAAGAAATAGTTTTAGTGTGTTCATGTCTGTGCAATAAGTGGAATTTTCATAGTATATATTGCATGCTATACCATATCATTTAAATAGCTCTACCTTTCTGTTTACTAATATCTAGAGACCCATGCTGTAAAAATACCAAACAAAAAGCACATAAATTATTTGCAAACTTCATTTATTAAAAACTTTCAAATGTAAGATAAGGTGATGGGTTTGTGAATCATGCCTCTCAGTATTTTCTGTCTGGACCAGACATCCTATGCCCAGTGGCCATCCTGTGGCCAAGGTAGCTCTCATCTCTGCCTCATGTCTTAGCTCAAATGCAAAGTGAAAGTGAAAGTGAAGTCGCTCGGTCGTGTCCTCTTTGCAACCCTCTGGACTGTAGCCCACCAGGCTCATCCATCCATGGGATTCTCCAGGCAAGAATACTAGAATGGGTTGCCATTTCCTTCTCCAGGGGATCTTCCTGACCCAGGGATTGAACCCAGGTCTCCTGCATTGCAGGCAGACGCTTTAACCTCTGAGCCACAATGCAAAGCCTTCATCAAATCATATGCTACCTCATATGTCTGACCCTCAGTGGTCCTAAATTTTGACAAAAAATTGTGGTTATCTGGATGTGGGAAAATTTCCCTTACCTCTGTTCTCCCTCAGAGACGTTTATTCACTTGGTCTAGGATGGAAATGTGGTGTGGCGAATTTCAGAGCTTCATAGGTTAGTCTAATGTGAGCTCCACATTATCCCTCCTCCTTTATGTTGACATAATCTGTCATCCACTTCAATATATGCTTCTTCATGGAAGAAGTTCTTAGGGGAACTTTTTTGCCACAGCATTTAACATAGCAATGATATAATACTAGGCACTGAAAAAAAAGAGTATTTATGAGATCATGCTGACCACAGCAACTGGTGAATAATGATTCACCAGTGTCAAAGACAGGGTGCTATTAGAGAAATGTGATGAAAATATATAATATCTGATATTTGGAGAGGTATGAATGAACTGAGGTAAGAGTCAAGAGTATTGCTTAGAGCCAAAGAGGAAGGAGAAATTCCTAGAATATTTGTTGTACTGGCAAAAACAAAAAATGGTATTTTTTTTTGTATTTATTTTTCCAGCTTTGTTGAGATGTTATTGATGAACAATATTGTTTAAGACTACCACGTTCTGATTTTATATATGAATATCCTGCAAATTGGTTACCTGGATAAGGTTATTTAACACATTTATCCCCTCACATACTTACAATTGTGTGTGTCTGTATAGTGAAAACTTTTTTCCCCCCATAGATAATTTTTTTTTTAACTTTACAATATTGAATTGGTTTGCCATACATCAACATGAATCCCCCACGGGTGTATATGTGTTCCCCATCCTGAACCCCCTTCCCACCTCCCTCCCCATACCATCCTTCTGGGTCATCCCAGTGCACCAGCCCCAAGCATCCTATATCCTGCATCAAACCTGGACTGGGGATTCGTTTCTTATATCATATTACACATGTTTCAGTGCCATTCTCCCAAATCATCCCACCCTCTCTCTCTCCCACAGAGTCTAAAAGACTGTTCTATAAATCTGTGTCTCTTTTGCTTTCTTGCATACAGGGTTATCATTACCATCTTTCTAAATTCCATATATACGGATTAGTATACTGTATTGGTGTTTTTCTTTCTGGCTTACTTCACTCTGTATAATTGGTTCCAGTTTCATCCACCTCATTAGAACTGATTCAAATGTATTCTTTTTAAAGGCTGTGTAATACTCCATTGTGTATATGTACCACAGCTTTCTTATCCATTCATCTGCTGATGGACATCTAGGTTGCTTCCATGTCCTGGCTATTATAAACAGTGCCGCGATGAACATTGGGGTACATGTGTCTCTTTCAATTCTAGTTTCTTTGGTGTGTATGCCCAGCACTGGGATTGCTGGGTCATAAGGCAGTTCTATTTCCAGTTTTTTAAGGAATCTCCACACTGATCTCCATAATGGCTGTACTACTTTGCATTCCCACCAACAGTGTAAGAGGGTTCCCTTTTCTCCACACCCTCTCCAGCATTTATTGCTTGTAGACTTTTGGATCATAGCCATTCTGACTGGCATGAAGTGGTACCTCATTGTGGTTTTGATTTGCATTTCTCTGATAATGAGTGATTTGGAGCATCTTTTCATGTGTTTGTTAGCCGTCTTTGGAGAAATGTCTGTTTAGTTCTTTGGCCCATTTTGATTGGATCATTTATTTTTCTAGAATTGAGCTGCAGGAGTTGGTTGTATATTTTTGAGATTAGTTGTTTGTCAGTTGCTTCATTTGCTATTATTTTCTCCCATTCAGAAGGCTGTCTTTTCACCTTGCTTATAGTTTCTTTTGTTGTGCAGAAGCTTTTAATTTTAATTAGGCCCCATTTGTTTATATTTGGTTTTATTTCCAGTATTCTGGGAGGTGGGTCATAGAGTATCCTGCTGTGATTTATGTCAGAGAGAGTTTTGCCTATGTTCTCCACTAAAAGTTTTATAGTTTCTGGTCTTACATTTAGATCTTTTATCCATTTTGAGTTTATTTTTGTGTATGCTGTTAGAAAGTGTTCTAGTTTCATTCTTTAACAAGTGGTTGACCAGTTTTCCCAGGTCCACTTTTCTCCATTGTATATTCTTGCTTCCTTTGTCAAAGATATGGTTCATAGGTGCATCGAATTATCTCTGGGCTTTCTATTTTGTTCCATTGATTTATATTTCTGTTTTTGTGCCAGTACCATACTGTCTTGATAGAATATACTAAAAGTTTTATAGTTTCTGGTCTTACATTTAGATCTTTTATC
This sequence comes from Aepyceros melampus, assembly GCA_006408695.1. Classification (NCBI taxonomy): domain Eukaryota; kingdom Metazoa; phylum Chordata; class Mammalia; order Artiodactyla; family Bovidae; genus Aepyceros; species Aepyceros melampus. The sequence goes on along the minus strand of SJXQ01000429.1, from coordinate 55,880 downwards.
CATTTTGAGTTTATTTTTGTGTATGCTGTTAGAAAGTGTTCTAGTTTCATTCTTTAACAAGTGGTTGACCAGTTTTCCCAGGTCCACTTTTCTCCATTGTATATTCTTGCTTCCTTTTCAAAGATATGGTTCATAGGTGCATCGAATTATCTCTGGGCTTTCTATTTTGTTCCATTGATTTATATTTCTGTTTTTGTGCCAGTACCATACTGTCTTGATAGAATATTTGTTGTACTGGCAAAAACAAATAAACAAAAAAATGTTTTATTAGTAAAAGGTAAAGTAACACAAAAAGATGGTGGCTGCAGCCATGAAATTAAAAGGCGCTTACTCCTTGGAAGAAAAGTTATGACCAACCTAGACAGCATATTCAAAAGCAGAGACAGTATTTTGCCAACAAAGGCCCATTTAGTCAAGGATATGGTTTTTCTAGTGGTCACGTATGGATGTGATAGTTAGACTATAAAGAAAGCTGAGCGCCGAAGAATTGATGCTTTTGAACTGTGGTGTTGGAGAAAACTCTTGAGAGTCCCTTGGACTTCAAGGAGATCCAACCAGTTCATTCTAAAGGTGATCAGCCCTGGGTGTTCTTTGGAGGGAATGATACTGAAGCTGAAACTCCAGTACTTTGGCCACCTAATGCGAATAATTGACTCATTGGAAAAGACTCTGATGCTGGAAGGGATTGGGGGCAGGAGGAAAGGGGATGACAGAGGATGAGATGGCTGAATGGCATCACCGACTCGACAGACGTGAGTTTGAGTGAACTCCGTGAGCTGGTGATGGACAGGGAGGCCTGGCATGCTGTGATTCATGGGGTCTCAAAGAGTCGGACACGACTGAGCAACTGAACTGGACCGAACTGAACTGAACAGAAAAAGAATTGCCAAATAATGGCATAATGACTCTCCCTACCTCGTGCTGGTTCCTGTAGGGGTGTGTGGTACCTGGCTGTCTGCCATTCCACTTGATTGTCATTCACCAGACTCACTGGAAAGAAAGTAAAATGGATCAGTAACTTGGAACCATTAACATAATCTCCACCCAACTCCAGCAGTCTGGAGACAAAACCAAAGGAACAAAGGGCTCCAAATGTTCGTAGCACTTTATTATGAAGAACAAGAAAATGAAATCTGGTGTGTGTCTTATAGTTGAGATATCTGATCACTTGACATTTACACAGGGCATGGCTTAGTAATAATAAAACCGTTAGCGTCACTGCTCCCAAAAGTAGAGACAGTCTTATAGTTTTGTTTGAGAGTTTTCTAATGTAATTAAATCACAGCCACTTTTAATAACTCTTGAAGTTCAAGTCTTGCTAAGAGCTAAGTAAAGTAAACATATAAGGATCTGCTTTTATATTTGTGTTAATGTAAGCCCACCCTCTACCCACCTCCTACACTAAAAGGAGAATCATTAAACTCGAGCACAGGGTGATTGCAGAATGATTACTAGATGTATCTTGATCACTGAGAAGAGCAGCCAGAGCTGTCCAAGTCCTATCTTTCTGAAATTACTAAGTCTAATATTTTTTAATGAGATGAGTCATCTTTACAAAATGAAAAATAAGAACATTGATTTTAAGACCAAGAGACCCAGAAAATCAGCCCCACAATTACAATAAAAAAATACTTGAAGATAGGTTTTTTCTTTTTATATATTTAAGACAAGGACTAGGGGTAGATATTAGTGATGGAGTGAACTGAGAGGCTAGAAGTTCTAAAATTTTTAAGGAGCAATTTCAAAACTTTTTTTTTCATATATCATTCTCTCTTTTAATTTACAGAACCTAGTTCAGCTGAGACCTAATGTAATAGATAGCAATGTTATGTAGACAACATTTCCTGGGAGAAAGGACTAAAGTAAAACAAATCTACTTCATCTGTTAGCCAGTCAACCATGGCAATATTGATGTGTGTTTCCTTTATAAAGAAAAAAAAAACACTATGAAATGGAGAATCAGTTCAGTTCAGTCCCTCAGTCGTGTCCGACTCTTTGCAACCCCATGAATTGCAGCATGCCAGGCCTCCTTGTCCATCACCAACTCCCAGAGTTCACTCAGACCCACGTCCATCGAGTCCGTGATGCCATCCAGCCATCTCATCCTCTGTTATCCCCTTCTCCTCCTGCCCCAAATCCCTCCCAGCATCAGAGTATTTTCNATAATACAAAACTATAATAATCAAGACATTATGGTACTGGAATAAAAACATAAGTGTAGATTAATAAAATAAGCTAGAAAGCCCAGAGATAAATCCATGTACCTATAGGCACCTTATCTTTGATAAAGGGGGCAAGAATATGCAATGAATTAAAGACAACCTCTTTCGTAAGTGGTACTGGGAAAACTGGACAGATACATGTAAGAATGGAATTAGAACACTTCTAACACATACACAAAAGTAAGCTCAAAATAGATTAAAGACCTAAGTTTAAGGCCAGAAGTTATAAAACTGTTAGAGGAAAGCATAGGCATAACACTCTGACATAAATCACAGCAATATCCTCTTTGACTGACCTCCTAAAGTAATGGGGGAAAAGAGCAAAATTAAACAAATGGGACCTAATTAAACTTAAAAACTTTTGCATAGGAAAGAAAACTATGAACAAGATAAAAAGACAACCCTCAGAATGGGAGGAAATAATTGCAAATGATACAACTGAGTAAGAATTAGTCTCCAAAATATACAAGCAGTTCATTCAAGTCAATGTCATGCATAGGCATAACACTCTTTGACATAAATCACAGCAATATCCACTTTGACCGACCTCCTAAAGTAATGGGGGAAAAGAGCAAAATTAAACAAATGGGACCTAATTAAACTTAAAAACTTGCATAGGAAAGAAAACTATGAACAAGATAAAAAGACAACCCTCAGAATGGGAGGAAATAATTGCAAATGATACAACTGAGTAAGGATTAGTCTCCAAAATATACAAGCAGTTCATTCAAGTCAATGTCAGAAAAATAAACAACCCAATGAAAAATGAGCAGAAGGCCTAAACAGACATTTCTCCAAAGAAAATATACAGATAGCCAACAAAAGATGCTCAGAATTGCTCATTATTAGAAAAATGCAAATCAAAACTACAGTGGGGTACCATTTCACACCAATCAGAATGGCCATTATCAAAACATTTACAAACAATAAATGCTAGAGAGGGTGTGGAGAAAAATGGCCCCTCTTGCATTGTTGGTGGGAATGTAAATTGATACAGCTTCTATAGAGAACAATATGGAGATTTATTTTCAAAAACTAAGAATAAGTCGATGACCCCGCCATCCCACTACTGGATGTTTACCCAAGAAAAACATAAGTGAAAAATACACAGGTATCCCAATGTTCATTGCAGGACTAGTTACAATAGCTAGGACTTGGAAGCAATGCAGACGTCCATCGACAGATGAATGGATAAAGTGTGACACATATATACAATAGAATATTACTCAGCCATACACAGGAACATGTTTGAGTCAGTTCTAGTGTGGTGGATGAACCTAGATATTGCTATACATAGAGAAGTAAGTCTCTGTTATACAGAGAAAAACAAATGTATTAATGCATATATATGACATCTAGAAGAATGGTACTGATGAAGCTATATGCAGGGGAGGAATAGAGAAGCAGACATCGAGAGCAGGTTTGTGGACACAGTAAGGGAAGGAGAGGGTGGGGCAGATTGAGAGAGTAGCACTGAAACGCATTAGAATATTACTCAGCCATACACAGGAACATGTTTGAGTCAGTTCTAGTGTGGTGGATGAACCTAGATATTGCTATACATAGAGAAGTAAATCTCTGTTATACAGAGAAAAACAAATATATTAATGCATATATATATGACATCTAGAAGAATGGTACTGATGAAGCTATATGCAGGGGAGGAATAGAGAAGCAGACATCGAGAGCAGGTTTGTGGACACGGTAAGGGAAGGAGAGGGTGGGGCAGATTGAGAGAGTGGCACTGAAACGCATACATTAGCATGTATAAAAGAGACAGATGGTGGGAGGCTGCTCCCTGAAAATGGGGAGCTCAATCTGGCGCTCTGTGACAACCTTGAGGGTGGGACGGGGTGGTGGGTGGGAGCAGGTTCAAGAGCGGAGGGACACATGTGCACTGATTCACGTTGCTGTACGGCAGAAGTCTGCACAATGTTGTAAAGCAATCATCCCCTAATTAAAAATAAATAATATTAAATTATATTTTAAAATAATGTAGAGGTATTTATACATATTTAATTATCTATATACAAGGGAACATAGAGAAATTAAACTTTCTTAGTGTCACAGATATAGTATATTCACTGAGGAATAATTACTTTTAAAAAATATCCAATTCATTTAAACTAAAAAAAAAATTAAAATTTGCCAATTATTCTCACCCCGTATCCCCCTTCTGACAATAAGCAATCTGTTCTCTGTATCTTTGAGCATGTTTTTATTTGTTTTGTTTCTTTGTTTTTTTACCTGCCATATATAGGAGAGATCATATGGTATGTAGAATTTGTCTCTTTCTATTTGACTTTTTTCACTAAGCATAATACTCTCGAGGTCAATCCATGTTGTCACAAGTGGCTAAATACCCCTGGGTCGGGAAGATCCCCTGGCAGAGGGCATGGCAACCCACTCCAGTATTCTTGCCTGGAGAATCCCATGGACAGAGGAGCCTGAAAGTCTACAGTCCATGGGGTTGCAAAGAGTATGGCAGGATGGAAGTGACTGAACGTATGTATATGTATATACACATGCCTCATAAATCCTTTATCTTTTCATTCATTGATGAATACTTAGATTATTTCAATGCTCCAGTAATTTTAAGGGACAGAAGAGGTGGTGTACCAAGATGAATAGGCACTTGTGAAGAATCTTACTTTTCAGCAGGAAAAAAACAATATAAGTAAGTTTTTACAAATCCAGTAGAGAAATAACTACCTTCTGCACAATGTTACAAACCTGCATCCATAGTTCTTCGGGCACTCTATTAGATCTAATTCCTTGAATCTGTTTGTCACGTCTCTAGTATATAATAGTAAGGAATTTTATTTAGATAATACATGAATGGCCTAGTGGTTTTCCCTATTTTATTCTATTTAAATTTGAATTTTGCAATCAGGAGTTCATGATCTCAGAGAAGGCAATGGCAACCCACTCCAGTACTCTTGCCTGGAAAATCCCATGGACGGAGGAGCCTGGTAGGCTGCAGTCCACGGGGTCGCACAGAGTCGGACACGACTACAGTGACTTAGCACCAGCAGCAGTTTATGATCTGAGCCACAGTCAGCTCCCGGTCTTGTTTTCACTGACTCTATGGAGCTTCTCCATATTTGGCTGCGAAGAATATAATCGATCTGATTTTGGTACTATCTGGTGATGTCCATGTGTAGAGTCATCTCTTTTGTTGTTGGAAGAGGGTGTTTTTCTATGAACAGTGTGTTCTCTTGGCAAAATTTTGTTAGCCATCACTCTGCTTCATTGTGTACTCAAAAAGCCAAACTCGCCTGCTACTCTAGGTATCTCTTGATTTCTTACATTTGCATTCCAATCTCTTATGATAAAAAGAACATCCATTTTTTGTTTGTTTGTTTATTTATTTATTTATTTATTTGGTGTTCTAGAAAGTCTTGTAGGTCTTCATAGAACCTACTTCAACTTCATAGAACCTGATGCATAGAAATTCAACTTCAACTTCTTTGGCATTAGTGGTTGGAACCTAGACATGAATTGCTGTGATATTGAATGGTAGACATTGGAAATGAACCTAGATCATTCTGTTGTTTTAAAGATTGCACCCAAGTTCTGCATTTAGCACTGTTCTGTTGACTATGAGGGCTACTCCATTTCTTTTTTCTTTCTTTCTTTCTTTTTTTTTTAAATTGTTATCTTGAATTTATTTTACTAGTAGGGACAATCTGTTACTATAAAATGTTACATGTGTTTTTCTATTTTCATTTTTTTTAATGTTTGTTTTGCTTTACAATACTGTATTTGTTTTGCTATACATTGACATGAATCAGCCATGAGTATACATGAACTCCCAATCCCGAACCCCACCTCCCCCCTCCCGCCCCACACCTTCTCTCTGGATTATCCCCGTGCATCAGTCCCAAGCATCCTGCATCCTGCATCAAACCTGGCCTGGCGATTCGTTTCACTCACGATATCACACATGTTACACTGCCACTCTGCCAACCCATCCCACCCTCTCCCTCTCCCACAGAGTCCAAAAGGCCGTTCTATACATCTGTGTCTCTTTTGCTGTCTTGCGTACAGGTTTATCATTACCATCATTCTAAATTCCATATATATGTGTAAGTATACTGTATTGGTGTTTTTCTTTCTGGCTTACTTCACTCTGTATAATCGGCTCCAGCGTCATCCACCTCATTAGAACTGATTCAAATGTATTCTTTTTAATAGCTGAGTAATACTCCATTGTGTATATGTACCACAGCTTTCTTATCCATTCATCTGCTGATGGACATCTAGGTTGCTTCCATGTCCTGGCTATTATAAACAGTGCTGTGATGAACATTGGGGTACACGTGTCTCTTTCAATTCTGGTTTCCTCGGTGTGTATGCCCAGCAGTGGGATCGCTGGATCATAAAGCAGTTCTATTTGCAATTTTTTAAGGAATCTCCACACTGTTCTCCATAGTGGCTGTACTAATTTGCATTCCCACCAACAGTGTAAGAGGGTTCCCTTTTCTCCACACCCTCTCCAGCATTTATTGCTTGTTGACTTTTGGATCGCCGCCATTCTGACTGGTGTGAAATGGTACCTCATTGTGGTTTTGATTTGCATTTCTCTGATAATGAGTGATGTTGAGCATCTTTTCATGTGTTTGTTAGCCACTCGTATGTCTTCTTTGGAGAAGTGTCTATTTGGTTCTTTGGCCCATTTTTTGATTGGGTCATTTATTTTTCTGGAGTTGAGCTGCATAAGCTGCTTGTATATTTTTGAGATTAATTGTTTGTCAGTTGTTTCATTTGTTATTATTTTTCTCCCATTCAGAAGGCTGTCTTTTCACCTTGTTTATAGTTTCCTTTGTGCAGAATCTTGCCCACCGTAGCCCATCCTGGTCCATTTTAATTCATTGATTCCTAAACTGTTGATATTCATTCTTGCCATCTTCTGTTTGATCACTTCCAATTTACCTTGATTCATGGACCTAACATTCCAGATTCCTATTCAATATTGTTCTTCACAGCATGGGACTTTACTTTCACCACCAGACACATACATAACTGGATGTTGTTTCTGCTTTGGCTTAGCCTCTTGTTCTTTCTGCAGTATTTCTCCACTCTTCTCCAGTAGCATACTGGACACCTACTGACCTGGAGAGTTCATCTCTCAAAGTCGTATCTTTTTGACTTTTCATAATGTTCATGAAGTTCTCATGGCAAGAATGCTGAAGTGGTTTGCCATACCTTCTCCAGTGGGCCACGTTTTGTCAGAACTCTTCTCCATGATCTGTCAGGCTTGGTGGCCCTACAAGGTATGGCTTTAGTTTCAGTGAGTTAGACAAGGCTGTGGTCATGTGATCAGTTTTGTTAGTTTCCTGTGATTGTGTTTTTCATTCTTTCTGCTCACTGACAGATGAGGATAAGAGGCTTGTGGAAATGTCCTGATGAGAGGGACTGGCTTGAGGAAAAGGAATAATATATCCATCTGAATGCAGAGTTCCAAAGAATAGCAAGGAGAGATAAGAAATCCTTCATAAGTGATCTGAGCAAAGAAATAGAGGAAAACAATAGAATGGGAAAGACTAGGAATTTTTCTCCTCTGATTGCTGTGGCCAAAACTTCCAGAACTATGTGCAGGATGCTTGGGACTGATGCACGGGGATAATCCAGAGAGAAGGTGTGGGGCGGGAGAGGGGAGGTGGGGGTCGGGATTGGGAGTTCATGTACACTCGTGGCTGATTCATGTCAATGTGTAGCAAAACGAATACAGTATTATAAAGCAAAACAAACTAAAACATAAAAATCAATTTTAAAAATAAATAAAATAAAAATTACATAAGTATTGAAAAAAAAAAGACTAGGAATTTTTTCAAGAAAATTATAGATGCCAAGGGAATGTTTCATGCAAAGACAAGCACAATAAGGAACAGAAACAGTGTGTACCTAACAGAAGCAGAAGATCTTAAGAAGAGGTGGCAAGACTACACAGAAGAACTTTACAAAAAAGGTCTTAATGACCCAAATAACCACGATGGTGTGATCACTCACCTAGAGCCACACATCCTGCAATGTGAAGTTGGAGGGCCTTAGCAAGCATTACTATGAACAAAGATAATGGAGGTAGTGGAATCCCAGTTGAGCTATTTCAAATCCTAAAAGATGATGCTGTGAAAGTGCTGCACTCAGTATGCCAGCAAATATGGAAAACTCACCAGTGGCCACAGGACTGGATAAGGTCACATTTCACTCCAATCTCAAACAAGGGCAATGCTAAAAGAATGTTCAAACTACCACACAACTGTGCTTATTTCACAAGCTAGCTAAGTAATGCTCAAAATTCTCCAAGGTAGGTTTCAACAGTGCATGAACTGAGAACTGCCAGATATTCAAGATGGATTTAGAGAAGGCAGAAAAAGACCAGAGACCAAATTTCCAACATCCATTGGATCATAGAAAGAGCAAGAGAGTTTCAGAAAAACATCACTTCTGCTTCATTGACTACGCTAAAGTCATTGACTGTGTAGATCACAGTAAACCATAGAAAATTCAAGAGATGGTAATAACCAGACCACCTTACCTACCTCTTGTGGGTCATCATGCAGGTCAAGATGAAACATCTAAACTGGACATGGAAAAAAGGACTGGTTCAAAATTGGGAAAGGAGTACGTCAAGGCTGTATATTGTCACCCTGCTTATTTAAATTATATGCAAATACATCATGAGAAGTGCCAGGCTAGATGAAGCATGAGCTATAATCAACATTCCCAAGAGAAATATCAATAACCTCAGACATGCAGATATCACTACCCTTATGGTAGAAAGTGAAGAGGAACAAAAGAACCTCTTGTTGAAGGTGAAAGAGGAGAGTGAAAAAGCTGGCTTAAAACTCAACATTCAAAAAATTAAGATCATGGCATCCAATCCCTTCACTTCATGGCAAATAGATGGGAAAAAAATGGAAACAGTGGTAGACTTTATTTTCTCGGGCTCCAAAATCACTACAGATGGTGACTGCAGCCATGAAATTTAAAAAACAAAACAAAACAAAACATTTTCTCCTTGAAAGAAAAGCTTTGACAAACCTAGACAGCATATTAAAAAGGAGAGACATTGTTTCACCAACCAAAGTTCATATAGTCAAAGCTATGGTTTTTCCATTAATCATGTATGGATGTGAGAGTTGGATGATAAAGAAGGCTAAGAGCCAAAGAATTGATGCTTTTGAACTATGGTGTTGGAGAAGACTCTTGAGAGTCCCTTGGATGGAAAGGAGATCCAACCAGTCAATTATAAATGAAATTTGTCCTGAATATTCATTGGAAGGACTGATACTGAAGTTGAAGCTCCAATACTTTGACCATCTGGTGTGAAGAGCTGACTCATTGGAAAAAGTCCTGCTGCTGGAACTATTGAAAGCAGGAGGAGAAGGGGACAGGGAATGAGATGGTTGGATGGCATCACCAACTCAATAGACATGAATTTGGATAAGGTCTGGGAGATGGTAGGACAGTGAAGCTTGATGTGCTGCAGTCCTTGGGGTGGCAAAGAGTCAGACACAACTGAGCAACTGAGGAACATCGAAGAGAAATAACAACTGGTGAAAAGATTCATACTAATAATCAAAACATGCCAACTGAAAATTTAAAATTCCATTTAAGATAGCTTCAAAATATGAGACTCTTAAGAACAGATTTAATAAAATTTTTCTTAAAACTTATACACTTAAAGCTATGAAAGCATTCTTTTAAAGAAGTTTTAATAGAAGAAACTTTTTAAGTAGAAAAGAAATAAAATAGAAGTTTTAATAGAAACTTTAAATAGAAATTTCAAAACCTATAAATGAAGATATATACTGTGTTCACACGCCAGAAAGCTCAGTATTTGCTAAGGTATAAATTTCATCCAACTTGAGTTACAGGTTTAGTGAAATCTTGATCAAAAATCCCAAGAGTATATTCTCATAGAAAAATAGTAGCTGATTAAAAAATTTATTTGGAAGTATAAAAGGTCTAGAATAGCCAAAACAGTTTTAGAAAATGACTAAATTAATGACTCAGAATATGTAATTTTAAGTCTTATTATTAAAGTACACTAATAAAGTGAGGATGCATGAAAAATGCTGGACTGGAAGAAGCACAAGCTGGATTCAAGACTGCCAGGAGAAATATCAATAACCAGATATGCAGATGACACCACCCTTATGGCAGAAAGTGAAGAGGAACTAAAAAGCCTCTTGATGAAAGTGAAAGTGCAGAGTAAAAATATTGGCTTAAAGCTCAACATTCAGAAAATGAAGATCATGACATCTGGTCCCATCACTTGATGGGAAAAAGATGAGAAACAGTGGAAACATTGTCAGACTTTATTTCTTTGGGCTCCAAAATCACTACAGATGGTGACTGCAACCATGAAATTAAAAGACGCTTACTGCTTGGAAGAAAAGTTATGACCAACCTAGATAGCATATTCAAAAGCAAAGACATTACTTTGCCGACTAAGGTCCGTCTAGTCAATGCTATGGTTTTCCTGTGGTCATGTATGGATGTGAGAGTTGGACTGTGAAGAAGTCTGAGCACTGAAGAATTGATGCTTTTGAACTGTGGTGTTGGAGAAGACTCTTGAGAGTCCCTTGGACTGCAAGGAGATCCAACCAGTCCATTCTGAAGGAGATCAGCCCTGGGATTTCTTTGGAAAGAATGATGCTAAAGCTGAAACTCTAGTACTATGCCCACCTCATGCAAAGAGTTGACTCATTGGAAAAGACTCTGATGCTGGGAGGGATTGGGGGCAGGAGGAGAAGGGGACGACAGAGGATGAGATGGCTGGATGGCATCACTGACTCGATGGACATGAGTCTGAGTGAACTCCAGGAGATGGTGATGGACAGGGAGGCCTGGCGTGCTGCGATTCATGGGGTTGCATAGTCGAACAGGACTGAGCGACTGAACTGAACTGAAACTTACAGATCAATGGACAGAATAGAGAATTCAGAAATCAGCCTAAATATATGTGACATCACATATATGATTTCTTTTTGGCAACAGTGCTAGGGTAATTCAATAGAAAAATGACAATATTTTAATATTAACATATGGAATTTCTACATCTGTATGGGAAAATATGGATCCATCCATAAATACAGTGCACAGAATTGACCATGAAGTCAATTGTATAACACTTTGGAAGATTTTTTTAAGGTTATACATACACTTTGTTGCACAACTCAGCAATTTCTCTTATAGAGATGAAAACTCTTGTCATATCAAAATGACTCATATATTTATAGCGGGACTTCCCTGATGCTCCAGTGGTTAAGATTCCTTGTTCCCAACACAGGGGATGTGTGTTTGATCAGGGAACTGAGATCCCATGTGTTGCAATTAAGAACTGTTGTTCTACACTTAAGAGCCAGTGACACAAAATAAATAAATATTTTTAAAAAATGTTTATTCCAGCTTAAGTCATAATAGCACAAAGAAGGAAACACCTCAAAGTCCTTCTCCTAGTGAATGTATAAAAAAATTGGTGATGCATTTATACAGTGGATGGAAACAACAAAAGGAAATGGACTCCAAATTCATTCAATGAAATAAATGAAACTACAAAAAAATAATCATATGTAAAAGGAAACTGACACAAAAGACTGCATATGGTTTGATTTCACTTATTTGGGCTTCCCTGGTGGTTCAGCTGGTAGAGAATCCTCCTGCAATGAGGGAGGCCTGGGTTCAGTCCCTGATTTGGGAAGATCCCCTGTAGAAGGGAAAGGCTATCCACTCCAGTATTCTGGCCTAGAGAATCCTCCATGGGGTCTCAAAGAGTTGGACATGACTGAGCGACTTTCACACACATCACATTTGAAGGCAGACCAATGGCTACCATGGGCTCAAGGGAAAGGTAGTTTATTAATAACAAAGGTACTCAAAGTGAGTTTTAAGAGGGATGGAACTGTTCTATAATTTGACTGAAGTTTTGTTTACCTGCCTGTATATATTTGCCAAAACTTACTGAAAAGAAAGCTTATAACTGAATATACATTACACATCAATGAAGCATGCTTAAGAAAGTATAAGACATTCTATAAAGAGGAAGAGGAAGACACCTCTGAGAAAATGATATATTTAATGTGTATATAGAAAGCCAATAGCATAATATGAATGCTAAACTTATTGCTACCTCCATAGCAAGACCTAGGTTAAAATTCCTCCATCTCCATTTAAATCCTCTAGAAGGAATGCTTACAACAAAGTTTGGGAGAAAGCACATCCCTGAAAGAAAGAATGGAGAGGGAGAAATTACCAAATCATCCTGCAAAAAGAGAAGGAGAGACAGTATCTCTCTGTGGGCAAAGGGAAAAGACGTAGGGAAACAAGGTCATAGAAAAAGCCAAAGACTAGTCAGTCACGGCTCTGTAAGCCAGGGTAAAAGCTTTGATTTTATGCTAAAACAAGGCAAAGGTAGGGAGAGGTATTAAAGAGTGGAGTGGGCTCTATAATTTGTATTTTAAAAATTACTCTGCTTTGTATGAGGGCAAGTGTGCAAACAAGAAACCAATTGGAAATTAGTACTCACAGATGTGTGGGGCCAGATTGGTAGCAGTAGGGAATTGTTTAGAAGTGTAGCTAATAGGATTAAAGATTGATTAGGTGTTGAAAGTGAGGGAAAGAGAGCAGTTCAAGATGCTGCCAAACTTTTTGTCCTAAGCAACTGGATAAATGTGGTTTCTATTTGCTGAGTTTAAAACTCTCAAGAGTAGAGGTTTTAGCATACAGTTTGGGGGATGGGTGTACTATGAGAGGTTGGACTTAAACTTCCATCTTTTTTTGGCAAGAGATCACCTCATTGTATATCAGAAGAAAGACCTCTTAATAGACAACGTGTTGTTTCTGTTTCCCTGTAACTTTGCATACATTCTCGGACTCAGTTTACACCGTGTTTTCTTTGTCTTCTCCTCCAATCTGCACCGACTTAAATTCAGAAATCCCTAGGGACAGAGACCACTCAAAGTATCTATTCTATGATTTAGCATTCTCATTTCAATAATAAGGATACCAAGAAAGTAACACCGAGCAGCTCAAAATCCCCAGAGACCTAACAGTTTTTAAAGCTTCTTAAAAGGGAATTTCTAAAAAATACTATGTTTGGTACAATTATGCTAAAGCTAAAAGGAACAAGATGAGATGAAAAAGGGTTAATTCTTCTCTTCTTTGATAATTTCCTGTCAAAACTATATGTTTAGCTGTCATATGTAAAAATTCAACCAAAGTAGTACAAATCCTTAAAAAAGAAAAAAAAAATGTCTACCTCCAGAGAAAGAATTATGTTAACACTCCTCCGGTATACAGCTGGCATGTAATTAATAGTGTTTGTTGAACATTCAGTTCAGTTCAGTTCATTTCAGTTCAGTCGCTCAGTCATGTCCGACTCTTTGCGACCCCATGAAACGTAGCATGCCAGGCCTCTCTGTCCATCACCAACTCCTGGAGTCTACCCAAACTCATGTCCATCGAGTCGGTGATGCCATCCAGCCATCTCATCCTCTGTTGTCCCCTTCTCCTCCTGCCCCCAATCCCTCCCAGCATCAAGGTCTTCTCCAGTGAGTCAACTTCTCACACGAGGTGGCCAAAGTATTGGAGTTTCAGGTTTAGCATCAGTCCTTCCCTGGTGGCTCAGAGGTTAAAGCGTCTGCTTCCGATGCGGGAGACCCGGGTTCAATCCCTGGGTCGGGAAGATCCCCTGGAGAAGGAAATGGCAGCCCACTCCAGTATTCTTGCTTGGAGAATCTCATGGACTGAGGAGCCTGGTGGGCTGCAGTCCATGGGGTCACAAAGAGTCGGACACGACTGAGTGACTTTACTTACTTACTTTACTTATCAGTCCTTCCAATGAACACCCAGGACTGATGTCCTTTAGGATGGACTTATTGGATCTCCTTGCAGTCCAAGGGACTCTCAAGAGTCTTCTCCAACACCACAATTCAAAAGCATCAATTCTTCAGCGCTCAGCCTTCTTCACAGTCCAACTCTCACATCCATACATGACCACAGGAAAAACCATAGCCTTGACTAGATGGACCTTTGTTGGCAAAGTAATGTCTCTGCTTTTGAATAGGCTATCTAGGTTGGTCATAACTTTCCTTCCAACAGTAAGTGTCTTTTAATTTCATGGCTGCAGTCGCCATCTGCAGTGATTTTGGAGCCCAAAAAATAAAGTCTGACACTGTTTCTACTGTTTCCCCGTCTATTTCCCATAAAGTGATGGGACCCAGATGCCATGATCTTCGTTTTCTGAATGTTGAGCTTTAAGCCAACTTCTTCACTCTCCTCTTTCACTTTCATCAAGAGGCTCTTTAGTTCCTCTTCACTTCCTGCCATAAGGGTGGTGTCATCTGCATATCTGAGGTTATTGATATTTCTCCCAACAATATTGATTCCAGCTTGTGCTTCTTCCAGCCCAGCATTTTCATGATGTACTCTGCATAGAAGTTAAATAAGCAGGTTGACAATATACAGACTTGACGTACTCCTTTTCCTATTTGGAACCAGTCTGTTCCATGTCCAGTTCTAACTGTTGCTTCCTGACCTGCATATACGTCTCTGAAGAGGCAGGTCAGGTGGTCTGGTATTCCCATCTCTTTCATAATTTTCCACAGTTTATTGTGATTCACACAGTTAAAGACTTTGTCATAGTCAATAAAGCAGAAATTGATGTTTTTTCTGGAACTCTCTTGCTTTTTCCATGGTCCAGCGGATGCTGGCAATTTGATCTCTGGTTCCTCTGTCTTTTCTAAATGAAGTAAATGTTATCAGTCCTTTGGGAAGATGTCTAGGGTACCACCAGGAAACAGACAAATAAAGATGATGCTGAAAATGTTAAGCATAAGATCCAAGGATGTTTAGTGATTTTTTAATATGAGGCAGTGATCAAGAGAAATTTATATTGGAGGGAGGAAAATATTTTTTACTTTGTATTGGGTTCAAGGTGAACTTTATTTGGAAGTGTTGATAAGAAACTAGAGCTACTTCTTCAGAGCTCATTACAAGACAGCGCCTGCTGGAAAGTGATGGAGTCAGCTTGTAGATGCATGTGCGCAGAATCGGCCGTGCCGAAGCTGAGTTGCAGCTGTGAACCCAGTCTGCTGTTCTCATTCAGAATCCTTATTCATCTGTGAAAAGCACTGAAATTTGATCATCTTAACCGAAATCCTTAGGAATTTGATAAATAAATTCAAAGGACTGTTTAAATTTGCAAAATAACATTTGAAAATTTCTGCCACTGTAATACTGCAATCAATAAAGTTGAGGGTGGGAGTGACACTTTCTGATTTCAGTAACTTTATAACCCAAATTATTATACCAAGAGTGCACAGGTGAGCCAAGCCACCTCACTCAGAAAACGATGAAAGGCTAACAAACCTCCACTAGCTTGTATCTCTTTATCAACCACATTCCATGATGTGCTATTAGCATGTTACAATTAAATATTAAATTAAAAATTAAATTAAAGTTTCAAGGGCTGACTTTTAAAATAAATTGTTTTTGTATACTTTTAAAGCTCATATTTTAAAATTCCAACATTTATTTCTTTATTATTGCTTTATATCTCAACCACTACAAAAAGCATTCTAATTTGTAGTAGAATAATCAGCAGTAATCCTATTTATCTTTGTGTAACAGATCCAAAGAATAGAAGATAAGAAGGATTAGACTGAAGAAAGCATACTATAGTATGCAAAAATTCAACTTTACATATTAACATAGATATTGTCCGTTCAATCAGTAAGTCATTCAGTTAAGTCACTCAGTTGTGTCTGATTCTTTGCAACCCCATGGACTAGAGGACACCACGCCTCCCAGTCCATCACCAACTCCTAGAGCTTGCTCAAACTCTTCAGTTGACTATGATGGCTACTCCATTTCTTCTAAGGGATTCTTGCCCATAGTAGTAGTTATAATGGTCATCTGAGTTAAATTCACCCATTCCAGTCCATTTTAGTTCACTGATTCCTGGAATGCCAATGTTCACTCTTGCCATCTCCTGTTTGACCACTTCCAATTTGCCTTGATTCATGGACCTGACATTCCAGGTTCCTATGCAATACTGCTCTTTACAGCATCGGACCTTGCTTCTATCATGTCACATCCACAGCTGGGTATTTTTTTTTTGCTTTGGCTCCATCCCTTCATTCTTTCTGGAGTTATTTCTCCACTGATCTCCAGTAGTGTGGGCACCTACTGACCTGGGAAGTTCCTCTTTCAGTATCCTATCATTTTGCCTTTTTATACTGTTCATGGGGTTCTCAAGGCAAGAACACTGAAGTGGTTTGCATTCCCTTCCCCAGTGGACCACATTCTGTCAGACCTCTCCACCTTATGCAATACTGCTCTTTACAGCATCGGACCTTGCTTCTATCATGTCACATCCACAGCTGGGTATTTTTTTTTTGCTTTGGCTCCATCCCTTCATTCTTTCTGGAGTTATTTCTCCACTGATCTCCAGTAGTGTGGGCACCTACTGACCTGGGAAGTTCCTCTTTCAGTATCCTATCATTTTGCCTTTTTATACTGTTCATGGGGTTCTCAAGGCAAGAACACTGAAGTGGTTTGCATTCCCTTCTCCAGTGGACCACATTCTGTCAGACCTCTCCACCATGACCCGTCCATCTTGGGTGGCCCTACATGGCATGGCTTAGTTTCACTGAATTAGACAAAGCTGTCGTCCATGTGACCAGACTGGCTAGTTGTCTGTGATTATGGTTGCAGTCTGTCTGCCCTCTGATGCCTTCTCTCAGCGCCTACCATCTTACTTGGGTTTCTCTTACCTTAGGCGTGGGGTAGTCACGGCTGCCGCTCCTGACTAATACAAATCATTGTTCTTACCATGAACTATCAGTTGCTCTGTGATCTTGTCTCCGATCCTCCTCAACTTCCTAATCTCCTCCACCCTCTTATTCACCCTGCTCCCACCACGTTGGCCTCCTGGATGTGTCTCAGTGATGCTGTGAACCCCCTGATCCACACATTTTGCAATAGTTGGTCCTGGAATGTTCTTTCTGCAGTAGTCACTTTCCCGCCCTCACTTCTTTCAGATCTCTATTCAAGCTATTCCCATCATAGACTCTACCCACTACAGAGTGGCTTTATTTATTTTCCTCTTTCTAACATGCATCATCACCCAACAGATAATCAATTGATTGTTTAATAGCTATGTTTTCATGATCAGAATGCTAGCTGTATTTGTGTTTGTTTCTCGTTTGTTACTATACTATATATATAAATATATATATACATATATATACACCCATATACACACACACAGTATATGTAGTACACATATATACTATATATATATTATAGTATATCCCACTTCTAAAACTGAGACTGATGCTTTAGTAAATGTTTGAGTGCATAAATAACTGAATGAGTTTTCTCAATATTAAATATACAGATGATCTCCTCCTTTTCTTACAAAACATATTTTTGAAGAAAAAGACATTTGAAATAAAATAAAAAATATAAAAGTAAACTGAAAAGAACACGAGTTAAACCAAGAGGCAAATGTTTTATGAAGTCACCAAATATATGTGCTTGTTTGAGACCTGAAAGATATATTTCTAGCATGGATTTAAGCACTGATTTTATTTTTCAACATTCAGGATGAGGTAAAATATCTCTATTGTTTGAATGTATAGTTTTTAAAAACATCTTTCTTCAAATACAGTATTTTTTCAAATAAATTTTATTTCCTCACTTCTACCATTTCACTAAATAAAAGAAAATGCAAATAAATATTCAAATGCAAACCGACTCTAAAATTAAAAAAAAAACCTGCCAAAATGTTGAATGTATTGAATATATTTTATTCAAAACACATATTTTTTACAAATTACAAATATTTATTTGTGCAATCACAAATATTAACATATAAATATGTAAATTATAAATCTTTATTAAAAAATGTTCAATGTATTTTAATATATTCAAATACACATATGTTGATATTGCTGTGTCAAACTTGTGGTTGATAGGCAACATTTTGATATTGCCTATCACCAAATTTATTAATTTTAATCTTCATCAGTTGATATACCAAAGACATTATGCTAAAAGATATATTATGAGCATCAAGGTGTGAGAATGTGATCTTTCTAGGACTTAAGGTAAAGCTCGTACAAAATTGGAGCAGTGAAGCTGACTCAGTCACTTCTAAGTCACTTCTAAGTGAATAGAAGAAGGATTTCCTCAGGGCAGCTGACAACAATACACATTCCTCCACCTCCACAGATGCAGTTACTGGAACCATGTGTGCAAGCCAAGTCGCTTCAGCTGCGTCCAACTCTTCGCAACCCTGTGGATTGTAGCCTGCCAGGATCCTCTTTCTATGGGATTCTTTAGGCAAGAATACTGCAGTGGATTGCCATGCCCCTCCCCAGGGAATCTTCCTGACCAAGGGATCAAATCCACATCTCTTGTGTCTCCTACACTGACAAACAGGTTCTTTACCACTAGCACCACGTGGGAAGTCCCGGAAGACCACATATCAGTGTTTTTAGCAAGAAGTGGATGCTCCTGGTTAGGATGCCTGAGACATTAAGAAACCTTTAAAGCACTAGGAATAATAATCTTCTCTGGTGGCTCAGACGGTAAAGCGTTGCCAGGAGACCCGGGTTCAATCCCTGGGTCGGGAAGATCTGAAGAAGGAAATGGCAACCCACTCCAATATTTTACCTGGAAAATCCCATAGACAGAGGAACCCGGTAGGCTACAGTCCACGGGGTTGCAAAGAGTCGGACACGACTGAGCAACTTCACTTTATTCTTTTTGTTAAGGCACGAGGAAGCCATATAATGATAATGCACACATTTTTGTTTGTTGTTGGTTGTCCTAATGTTTTACTTATATTCCATTTTTCTTGGTATTTCAAGGTTATTGACATGATTCAGTCTTAAAGAATGCATCAAGGACCTCTACTTCTTCACTTTTGCCTCTTTAATCTTGAAATAAGGAGCATGACTAATCCTTTGCCTTCATACTTATTTTTGGAGAGTGTATGTAATAGAAATGTGTCTAGCACTGGCTGTTTTAGCCTCGGGCTACTGGGTAACAACTTTTAACTATTCCTTCCATTAGTGGGTTGGTTTCTCTCCATATCTAAGAAATGACCAAAATGGGGGTTGCCTAGGAAATGGTCTCTCTGAAGCTGAAACAGCTATAACAGTTAAAATATGGGTAAAATTCTGTCTTGGCAGAATTCAGATACTATTTCAAGTTCAGTGTTAAATAAATGTTCTCTGTAGCTGGAAGTTTTTATATAATTAGCTATAGCTCAACATATGCTACACTATAATAAAAGTGTTATTTTTCAAGGCAGGAAGACTCAATTGAAGGTTTTTCTTTGGAGACTGTGTATTTATGTTAATACTTCATCACAAATATTGCATGCATTTTTGCCTTTAGTATTCTTCTACTTAAGAATGAAATCCTACTACTAAACAAGTTCATATATTTCAGAATAAATAATTGAATTCAGAATACTACTTCAAGTAGAATGTTAAACTTTGGATTAGATTGAAAACAGTAAAACTTAAATCTACCAGCAAACCAATTTATTTGCGGGTCATTAACAAATATTTATAATTATTTCTTGAAGCTATATAACATAAAAAAAAGGTTCTTACCATATTCTAGGCCAAATGAGTTTTAAAACACTTGACAGTCTCTCAGTGATCATACAGCATGTGCTTGTGGATATTGTTTTTGTATTTCTCAGCAACAGAGTATCATAAGGGCCCTTGGAAAATATTCACATAAAACAATAATTAACAGAGTCAAAATAAGATCAGCTGGATGAAGACAGCATGCAATAAGGATAGAAATGTTAAGTTATAAATAGCAGCTATCGAAAGAGTACTAGTATGGAATTTTTATTTGCAAAATGGTAGAACCACACTACTTAACTGGCTTAAACAGGAGGGAGTTTATTTCCTTTTTTTATTTGTTCAAGGATCAGTTCAGTTCAGTTCAGTCACTCAGTCGTGTCTCACTCTTTGTGACCCCATGAATCACAGCATGCCAGGCATCCCTATCCATCACCAAGTCCCAGAGTTCACTCAGACTCACGTCCATCAAGTCCATGATACCATCCAGCCATCTCATCCTCTGTCATCCCCTGCTCCTCCTGCCCCCAATCCCTCTCAGCATCAGTCTTTTCTAATGAGTCAACTAACTCTTCGCATGAGGTGGCCAAAGTACTGGAGTTTCAGCTTTAGCATCATTCCTTCCAAAGAAATCCCAGGGCTGATCTCCTTCAGAATGGACTGGTTGGATCTCCTTGCAGTCCAAGGGGTTCTCAAGAGTCTTCTCCAACACCACAGTTCAAAAGCATCAATTCTTCAGCGCTCAGCTTTCTTCACAGTCCAACTCTCACATCCATACATGACCACAGGAAAAACCACAGCCTTGACTAGACAGACCTTTGTCAGTAAATTAATATCTCTGCTTTTTAATACGCTATCTTGGTTGGTTAGTTGGGCTATTTTTGTATTTTCCTCATTCATAGCCAGATGATTACCACTTCTAGGAGATGGTGGCTGCCACTATACCAACCTACACTTTATTTTTCCAGTCATCCATGCAGAAAAGAGATTTTTGCTTTACTAAAAGCTGTGGACCTTTACAGTGGGTGGCCCAAACTGGTCGTGTACCAATCCATAAACAAGACAACCAGGATGTATAGTTGGTTTAGATCTGACTCATGATCCCAATCCTGGAACCTGGAAATAGAGTCACTGTATATGTTGTAAGGAACCTAGGACTCAAAGTGGAATGAATGGTTCCCTCACTGTGATAAGCTTTTTGTCAAATATGAAATGGAAATTAGGAAGGCAGAAGAAAAGCATTCACCACAATGAAAATCGCTGCATAGTTGGTTTACTCAGACTAGAGGAAACAGAATCAATATGTATTTTGCTTTTGTTGTTCCTTGGAAGGACTGATGTTGAAGCTGAAACTCCAATCCTTTGGCAACCTGATGGGAAGAGACCCTGATGCTGAGAAAGATTGAGGGCAGGAGGAGAAGGGGACGACAGAGGATGAGATGGCTGGATGGCATCATCGGCTCATGGACATGGGTTTAGGCAGATTCCGGGAGTCGGTGATGGACAGTGAGGCCTGGCGTGCTGCGTTTCATGGGGTCACAAAGAGTTGGACACGACTGAGTGACTGAACTGAACTGACTGAATTTATAAATTTCGTGACTTCAGCTCCCTCCTATGTTCTGCTTCTTGATGTTTGGAATAGCCAATCAAGGTTTTGTGTAGCAATGCAAGCCATCTTCTGAGGAATAGGTGAGAGAAAGAGCGAGAGAATTGAACTCATTTATCATTCTCTTTGCATTCTTATACTCCTTTTTTAGTATTTTTTTTTTAAGCATCAAAATGACTATACAGCTCTACAGTGCTATTTCAAAGAACAGTGCCTATACTTTCAGAACTAGTGTAACTGCTTTGTTTTACTCACTCTGGAAATAAAATTGAATTTAACTTGTTTTAATGAAATGAAATCCCACCATACTAGGAATTCTTTCTTTCTTTCTTTCTTTCTTTTTTTTTTCCCGTGAGAACACCTGACGGTGACGTTGAAAAACATTTATTATGAAATCCTCGTGCCCTAGAGGAATTATGGTGGAATTATGTTAGTTAGATCGAGAGTATCACTGGTGATTAGTATTGGGCTTCCAGGGTGACACCAAGGCTCTTCCTTTTGGGGACCATGGTAAATGAAGACTCTGGTCCAGAAAAACTGATGATAGGAACTACCACCTTCTTTATGGGATGGCTGTGGTTTTCACATGGTGTTCAGCAAAATATGCAGAGAAGAGAACTAGAAACAGTGAAAATCAGGTGGTGGCGGCATCTAAAAGTAATAGAGTTTTGCTCTGGAATGTCCTCTTTGGTAATATGACTTTCCTGGCTTGTGGTAGCTGGCGCAGTAATAGAGTGGATATACAGTCTGTATTCAAATGAGAAAAAACCTGAAAGTCCTTTACGGTATTTCACTATGGGTACTATAAGATACGGCAAGAAATTTCGGATAATTTTGTAGGAAATGTAGACGTAGTTTGTAATCTCAGGCGTCTAGGTCTAAGTAGTTATATTACATGGGTAATACTCTTCGAACATCGGAACTTTAATAGAAGCAGTGAATTAAAGCTAGATTCCCTTAATGAAAAAATGCTTTATTGAACACTTTTTTTTTTTCTGATAACCAGCCAATCTTCTAACTCTTAATACTTTATGGTATTAAAACCATAAAGAGAGATTTTAGAGTAGGATGTGAATAATGAAACCCAAATAGAAGACAACTTTTCAAGATAAAAATTTTATAACAGGTATCTATAAGATGTGAGATTCCATGCTATCTATGTTATTTGTGAAACTATTTAGTTATCATGAAAATGATCTTCTTTCTTTTAGGCTATGCTTCACCTATTCTGCTATCTTTTTATTCTTTATTAATATTATTAGCATGAGGATAAAAAAAGAATTATCTGAATGTAACAAACGTGTGGGGCATATTCTTTTATGACTATAAAAATAATTATTATACTCCTATTATAAAATAGGCTTATAATGAAACAAGCAGTGATCTCAGTCAGATATATATTAACATAATAATTTTTAAAGAAATTGAATACCAATAGATCAATACTAATATATTTTCTATCGTAAGTTGTTTTAAAGGAGTGATTGGACTCTGTGGGAGAGGAAGAGGGTGGGATGATTTGGGAGAATGGCACTGAAACATGTATAATATCATATATGAAATGAATCGCCAGTCCAGGTTTGAAGCATGATACAGGATGCTTGGGGCTGATGCACTGGGATGACCCAGAGGGATGGTACGGGGAGGGAGGCGGGAGGGGAACACGTGTATACCCGTGGCGGATTCATGTTGATGTATGGCAAAACCAATACAATATTGTAAAGTAATTAACCTCCAATTAAAATAAACAAATTAAAAAAAAAACAAAACTGAATGGCTTCAACTCAAGCCAAGTTGAAACCACATGTACCTATACACAATTGCCAAACTAATTTGGCAATAAGTGTGTAGTCCAGATTCTCCTGGCATTAAGGGCTTCCCTGGTGGCTCAGTGGTAAGGAATCCGCCTGCAATACGGAAGCCACAGGAGACGCGGGTTCAGTTCCCGGGTCGAGAAGATTCCCCTGGAGGAGGGCATGGCAACCCACTCCAGTATTCTTGCCTGGAGAATCCCATGGACAGAGGAGAATGCCAGGCTACAGTCCATAGTTTCACAAAGAGTTGGACATGACTGAAGCGACTTAGCAATATTTACAAATTACTGGGTAAAGAGAGACATTTCTATAATTATAGGTTATCAGAGTACTTTATCTTTTTTCATCGAACTGTAATTGACATAAAACATTGTGTAGGTCTGACTGTATACAATGTGTTGATTTCATAGTGCCCTTGAAACATCCAGTGTGTTCTACAATGAAATGCCTTTTTACAAGAACTTTCAAGCCTTGCTTTTTAGACTGACTGATGCCAGTATGTGGTTAAATGGTTAGTTCCAGGAACACAAGTCATTTATTAAAAAATCTGAATGTGATGACTAGTGAGTCAGAAATTCCAGGAAATCAAGAAGTAGTAATGGCTTAAAAAGAAACCAAATGTCCTGTTTAGAGCAGAGTTAACATTTTGGAATCCAGCATTATATATTGTACTGACCAACTATCATACCCAGTTTATTAAAATGGTAAAAATTCTATTTATAGCAATGTTTAAGCTATGGATCTGTTAAACTAGGCATCTGCTTGTGAGATTTTAAGTGCATCAAGAATTCTCTTGAATTTCCCCCTTCCCCAAATTCCCTCCCCAGTGTATATCCAGTATCTGAAAATTTTCTTTTATATGTCAATTATTTTACATATTTTAAAAGAATTCTCCTATACCAAAAAAGCAAATGCCCAAGAAGAAAAATATGGTAAAAATAATTTGCTCATGGGAAAAAATGGTAGAGACAGAGCAAACTCATCAGAAATAATTTTTGCACACAACGGTTCAGTGGGAAGGAATTACAGTTTTGGGATGGCAGCCACTCCTATCTGTCATGTTCAATTATCCAAACTCTTGTACATTAATGGGTGAGCATGTGACACAGTTCTAGGAAATACTTTTTAAAGGAAGGCTTATAGGAAAGCATTTTGCTTCAAGATAGAAACAGTAGCAGGTGAGAATTTTCTCACAATGCATCTTTACCCTTTCTGCCTTTTTGAAAGCATAAGGGAAAGCTGAACTTGTGACAATCTTCTGATTGCTTCTTTGCTGAAATCTTGCCTGGCTTGTTGCCATAAATTATAATTTTAGTTTCCATAACCCCAAATGGAGAAGGCAATGGCACCCCACTCCAGTACTCTTGCCTGGAAAATCCCATGGTTGGAGGAGCCTGGTAGGCTGCAGTCCATGGGGTCCCAAAGAGTCGGACATGACTGAGCAACTTCCCTTTCACTTTTCACTTTCATGCATTGGAGAAGGAAATGGCAACCCACTCCAGTGTTCTTGCCTGGAGAATCCCAGGGACGGCAGAGCCTGGTGGGCTGCCATCTATGGGGTCGCACAGAGTCAGACACAACTGAAGCGACTTAGCAGCAGCAGCAGTAACCCCAAATAATGTCATAATTTCAATGTTGCTCTTTTCTCATCATCCCCCATGCCTAGGAAGACACATAATTAACACGGTGCATTTCATTACAGCAGTGTTTAATAAGCAAGGTGTTCTAATGAAGGTACAGGTCAGAGAGAGAGGCTAAGAGTACGGTGATCAGGAATAAACTGAGATTCAAATTTCAGTACAATAAATTCTGTGCTTCCAGTGTATTTACTAACCTACTCTAGGTGAAGGTGTAGTTGTTGGTGTTGGCGATGGTGTTTAGTCACTAAGTCATGTCCTACTCTTTTGTAACCCCACGGACTATAAACCCCCAGGCTCCTCTGACTATGCGATTTCCCAGGCTAGAATCTTGGAGGGGGTTGCCATTTCCTTCTCCAGAGGATTTTCTCGACCCAGGGATTGAATCTATGTTTCTTGCATTGGCAGGCAAATTATCACTGAACCACTAGGGAAGCCCCTTGAATGTATAGTACATAGAAAGTATTGGAGAAGTGACTGCACAACTGGTTTCCCTTTATTTCATACAGGATTTTGTCAATATTCACAGGACATGTGAGTGGATGTGGTGCATACACTGTCTTTATGAATACCTACTATGGACTAAATTAATCACATTCTAGAATGAGACACCAGAAAGGGAAAAAAACTACAGGATAAAATAAAAAGGGGAAATAATTGTGCATATTTCATGGAGAAAAGATCAGAAGAGATTCATTATCATGGAAGGGGTACAAGAAATGTTAAAAAAGATACTTTGTATCTTCTAAAAAACATAAAGTAGTATCTTCTCTATGAAGTGGAAGTAAAAAGTCATAGAAAAGTTTCAGTTCAGTTCAGTTCAGTCGCTCAGTCATGTTCGATGCTTTGCGACCCCCCCATGAATCGCAGCACACCAGGCCTCCCTGTCCATCACCAAGTCCCAGAGTTCACTCAGACTCATGTCCATCGAGTCAGTGATGCCATCCAGCCATCTCATCCTCTGTCATCCCCTTCTCCTCCTGCCCTCAATCCCTCCCAGCATCACAGTCTTTTCCAATGAGTCAGCTCTTCGCATGAGGTGGCCAAAGTTTAGGCTAAGATAAAAGAAAGTGGAATGCTGTGAAAAAATAATAAATTATAGAAAGAGTTGAACAAAAGTGAAAAATGCAAAGGAAAAATTAAAATTGCCTGCGAGTGAGTCAAATACAGCATTTACTCTTGAAAATTGGAATCAAAATGATAATGAAGAGCAAAGCTGAAAGCTTTTCCAAAATGAAGTATTGTTGATGAATATGATAATAAAGAAAACATAATGAACAGATTAAAACAAAAATAAGTGACATATTATTCTTAAGCTAAGAGATATAATTACAATATAAAAAATGAATAAAATGAAATAACTTTGCTACCTGCTTCTCATCATCCCATCCTTGCATATGTTCAAGTCACCAAGCTGGGATGATCTCCCACAATGGAGAAATTCAGGCTTTCATAAGCCAAAACTCATTGTTAGTCCAGAATATAAAGGAACTGTAAGGTATAGTATCTGACACTGCAAATTAGAGACATTTCTATTCTGAATAAGGGAAGAGTAAAAAATATCATTGGATAAATATATCCTTTCATAAGAAAATTTAATATCTATAAACTATATCTATTGATAGATATAATATTTTTAAAATACATACAACATCCAGTACACTGAAGTGATTATTTGGGAATGATGTTTTTCATAGTGTCTAATTTTATATTAATAAAATAGCATTAAATTCTGAATTATAAGATATGTTATATGTTATACATAAGTATAAGTTATTAATAGGACTTTTTATAAAGGCCTTGAACAATCAGCTGCTGAATATTAAAACTGGTTTTATATCAATAATGGTAAATTCAAAATTTTAATAAAGGTTTATTAGAAAATACATTTTCAATTCAATTAAAGAACCATTTAAAGGTGACAAGTATATAAAAAATTTCTACATAACCAAAAATTATTGGGCTTTCCTGTAGCTCAGGTGGTAAAGAACCTGCCTGCTCTGCGGCAGACCTGGGTTTGATCCCTGGATTGGTAGGATTCACTGGAGAAGGGAATGGCCAATATATAAAAAATTATTCTCTTCATAACCAAAAATATAGTAAATTATATACTAATCTTATTATTAGGAAGTCCCAGTGAACACCTTTTTAGAACGGATGTGGTACAGTATAGTTTTAGCAGAAAGAGATAATAATAAAAACGTAAACATGGAAACATCCTTTATGCCAAGAGAATATTAAATGATTTTGACCAAACTGGATCTATCTACTAGCCTTTAACTGTTATTAAATAAAACCATATTTTAAAATTGTTTTTATAACATCACACATATAGATAATGTAATTTATCAGGTAATAATTTTACCACTAAATGTCTAAAGGAGCAAACTGATCGTTTTGGAGATAAGCTTTCATTACATTTGTGAAGCAATCTAAAACATTCCTTACTAAGACTGGTCATCCTTTTCAGGTTACAGCTTCCCATAAGGTGAGACTAAATGAATATTTAGAAATTACACATATGCTGGTTGACATTTTTTTGAAGGATCATATTTGCAACATCACTGTTCAGTTGTCTTACAAAATAAAGGCAACATTTCATCTAAGCAAGTCTTCCTGTTTCAGGCACTATCCTAGCTGCTCATGTAATTTATACACCACCCTATTGGGTCTCCCCTCTATTTTTCATGAGAGGAAACTGAGTGTCAAAGAATAACTACCACAGAGATCAGTCACACAGTCTGTAAATTTATTTGTTATTACTATACATCAACAATTTGCAAGCATTTTCACTTTTCTCAAAGAATGGCAAGAAATAGTTTGTCTTTTTTAAAAGTTGATTTAAAGCGAAATTAACTTTTTTTTTAACAACTTTATGCAAAAGTGATCAAAAATAATTTGAAGTGCTGTGAGCAACATGCGACCAAATCAAGAGTCATAGAGTCTCCTGAAGTTGGCTCAGTGCCTGCTTGCATCAGCCTCGAGCAAGTCAGCTAACTTCTTTTTCCACAGGGCATGTAATGGGAAATGCCAAGTGAACTGGTGAAAATTAAATGGAATGATAAATGAAAAATGACTAAAACAGCATTGTAACCTAATAAACAATAGCATGAGCTGTTGCTTTTATGATTGATATAACCTATGTAAATTTACTTTCAAATGTATAATTGTTTTAGTTAAGAACCTAAGGAGTCGCCTTCTCCAAAGACATGAGGATGCTAAGAGCCATAAAAATCCATTTCCTGTAACCCCTTAATTGAGACAAAGTTCCAATTGTATCTAGCTGTACAATAATAAAGAACTAGAATGGCATTATGGAGAAGGCAATGGCACCCCACTCCAATGCTCTTGCCTGGAAAGTCCCATGGATGGAGGGGCCTGGTAGGCTGCAGTCCATGGGGTCGCTAAGAGTCGAACACGACTGAGTGACTTCACTTTCACTTTTCACTTTCATGCATTGGAGAAGGAAATGGCAACTCACTCCAGTGTTCTTGCCTGGAGAATCCCAAGGAAGGGGAGCCTGGGGGGCTGCTGTCTATGGGGTCGCACAGAGTCGGACATGACTGAAGCGACTTAGCAGCAGAATGGCATTATAGGAATAGTGTTTTTTTCAGATGTAGGGAAATAAATTGTGTTTTTTACTCAATTGCCTAAAACATTGCAGCAGCTTTCTAGGTAAGAGATATAGACAGTTTGTCTTTGTCATGGGAACTTTCCTAGGTGACTCACACAGTTCACAAAGAACAGTGGGAAGTAAATGAGAAAACAGAGACTGGAAATGATGTAGTAGCCAAATCTAGTAGAGTGTAAAGGGAGAAAATCATGAAAGGCAAGAAAAGAAATAACAGCTGGAACAGAAGAGCTGAAACAATTTTTCCATGTCTTCTGGGAACAAGGTCAGCTGTAACCTCACTGATAACAAAAACCAGGTTTGATATAAATCCTTAGTGATTAAAAAAAATGATACATATAGAATCAAATTTGGCTATACCTCAGTGTAACCCATTTTTCCACCTCTCATTCATGTATCCCAAGGATTTGTTTATTTTTTATTATATAGTTGATTAGAAAGAAAGAGAAGAGGTCAATCAGGAGCAGTAACAGTAAAATAGGCACTTTATAAACACCTACTAACATTAATTAAGATAAATAATCAGCAAAACCGTTTCATATTTGGAATAACATGCAACAGTGCTTTTGTGATATCAATGTTTTAGCTTCTAGCTCTTTCTCTAGTTTTTATAGCAAAGGGCTTTGAAATCTAGTGATTTGCTGAATTTCATTGAGTAGCTCAGATAATGACTAGGATTAGAAACCTTGTGATTCTTATGAAACATACATCATTGTATAATACCTTGTGTTATATTTGTGCCAGAGACATATACAGAGAGAAACTCCTAAACCAACTTTATTGTGTTTCTTTTTCTTTAACAATGCACCTTTTCAAAGTCCATACATGTGTACAGATGACAGCCAGAGTCTTTCATTTAAATTGCCACTGAGTTCTAACCACCCTGTTTAGGACAAACTTCTGAGGGACGTTAATAATCGTAAATATAGGCTGGCTGCTTAGGTGCTGCGCCATCAGGCAGCACTCTATTAGATGACTAGTCAGTTTGTCGGTGGCTTCTCCGTTGTGTGACACTCTGTGGTGTGTACTCAGTCACTCAGCCATGTCCAGCTCTTTGCGACCTTACGATCTCTGTACGTCCAGGCAAATTCCTAACCACTCACCCTCTCATGCTGTGTGCTACAGCTGTAAAACCACTAGTTCGCTATTTATTTTATAATCTTCCTGGCCCCCCGATGCCTGAAAAGTGCCATTTCCTCTTCTATTTATTTTTATTTTGTTAACTTTAACAGACTCCTATATTCACAAAGTCCTGATGCATATGTCATTATCAGAAGCTCAAAGCTTGATTTAAGCATCTTTCCCTAAGGGCGTCAATCAGTTCAGTTCAGTCGCTCAGTCGTGTCTGACTCTTTGTGACCCCATGGACTGCAGCACGCCAGGCCTCCCTGTCCATCACCAACTCCCGGAGTTTACTCAAACTCATGTCCATCGAGTCGGTGATGCCATCCAACCATCTCATCCTCTGTCGTCCCCTTCTCCTCCTGCCCTCAATCTTTCCCAGCATCAAGGTCTTACCCATTGAGTCAGTTATTCACATCAGGTGGCCGAGTAAGAGTGTCAATAGCGTGCTGTAGTAACTCTCTTAAAATCCCTATACACTCACTTGTCTCTCTTGTCTACTGTAAGTTCTTTATGAAACAGACACGTTTTGTCCAATGTTGTAGTCCCAGTATCCAGCAGTACAAGACCTGACATTATAGAGGAATATTATATAAATGTCTTGGTTAGCAGATGAAGCAGATTTGTATGTGGCATACAGAGTAGTGGTAAGAAGAGGAAATGCTATTTATATTTGTGTGTGCCATAAATAAGTAATTTAACATTCTTATTCTAATAAATTCCCTCAATATTTTACCAGCAACCTACAGTGAGATTAACTGCATGCATTCACAGCTAGACTATGGAGACACAGGAAAAAGAGGCAACAAGTGTTGAATACATATTTATGACTAGATGTTCTATATGAACAAACAGATGCAAGAAACTGATTTGGGCTGGCGGGATAGAGTGGGAGGTGAGGTGGATTTCAAGCCACGGATATGAACTGAAGAGAAGCAACTGTTTTATAGAAGACCAGATAGTAAAAGCAGTTATGGATGACATATAAGTGAATGAGTGTTGGTGTGTTCCAATTTAAAAAAAAATCAAGCAATGGACTGAATTTAGCCCACATGTTCTAATTTGAAGATACTTGAACTAGAGGAAGCTGAGCAAATAGGGTTATTTTCTTGGAAAAAGAGGACTGGCTTTTTATATGATTCTTCAAAGATTGGGTAAATCAAAAGTTAATAGCCATTAACGGTCAATGACTACAGGTAGCAACATGTAGCTTCCAAAGAGAACTGGTCACTTCCTTCCACCTACCCATCAAACATCACATAAGTCTTCCATAAATCATCAAGAACATTTTCCCCACCCACATACATTTTCTCGAATTACTGAAATACAAACAAAGACAAATGCAGGACGTGAGAGAGAACACAGGCATGAAATGTGTAGTCCTATTGCATGACTTTGATTATGACTGTGACATTGGATATTAAATAAGTCTATTGCAATGATGAGTGAATTCAGTTCAGTTCAGTTCAGTGGCTCAGTCGTGTCTGACTCTTTCTGGCCCCATGGATCACAGCATGACAGGCCTCCCTGTCCATCACCAACTCCCAGAGTTTACCCAAAGTTATGTCCATCAAGTTGGTGATGCCATCCAGCCATCTCGTCCTTGTCGTCCCCTTCTCCTCCTCCCCCAATCCCTCCCAGCATCAGGGTCTTTTCCAATGAGTAAACACTTCCCATGAGGTGGCCAAAGTGTTGGAGTTTCAGCTTCAGCATCAGTCCTTCCAAAGAACACCCAGGACTGATCTCCTTTAGGATGGACTGGTTGGATCTCCTTGCAGTCCAAGGGACTCTCAAGAGTCTTCTCCAACACCACAGCTCAAAAACATTAATTCTTTGGTGCTCAGCTTTCTTCACCACTCCAGTGTTCTTGCCTGGAGAATCCCAGGGACAGGGGAGCCTGGTGGGCTGCCATCTCTGGGGTCGCACAGAGTCGGACACGACTGATGCGACGTAGCAGCAGTAGCATCAGCTTTCTTCACAGTCCAACTCTCACATCCATACATGACCACTGGAAAAACCATAGCCTTGACTAGATGGACCTTTGTTGGCAAAGTAATGTCTCTGCTTTTGAATATGCTATCTAGGTTGGTCATAGCTTTCCTTCCAAGGAGTAAGCGTCTTTTAATTTCATGGCTGCAGTCACCATCTGCAGTGATTTTGGAGCCGCCCAAAATAAAGTCTGACACTGTTTCTACTGTTTCCCCATCTATTTTCCACGATGTGATAGGACCAGATGCCATGATCTTCATTTTCTGAATGTTGAGCTTTAAGCCAACTTTTCCACTCTCTGCTTTCATTTTCATCAGGAAGCTTTTTAGTTCCTCTTCACTTTCTGCCATAAGGGTGGTGTCATCTGTATATCTCCCGGAAATTTTGATTCTAGCTTGTGCTTCTTCCAGCCCAGCATTTCTCATGATGTACTCTGCATATAAGTTAAATAAGCAGGGTGATAATATATATACAGCCTTGATTACTCCTTTTCCTATTTGTGTTCAGTCTGTTGTTCCGTGTCCAGTTTTAACTATTGGTTCCTGACCTGCATATAAGTTTCTCAAAAGACACGTCAAGTGGTCTGGTATTCCCATCCCTTTCAGAATTTTCCACAGTTTATTGTGATCCACACAACCAAAGGCTTTGGCATAGTCATATAAGAATATAAATTATAAAGAGTTTACCCAGGTTAATATTTGCCATTACTTGATAACTATCATAAAGTTGCTTTTTTGTGAGCTCATAAAATATACAGCTATTTCTATTTTAAAAGATAAATTTTGATAAAGGATGAAATCTTCAGAATGAAATAAATTATGAAATCCACCTATCAAACCTAATTGAGTGTAGTGAATAAAGAAACTTTGATTTCCATTATCAGTTTATGACTTTTTCATATCTGATGGTTTAAGATTTTTCTGTTAAATAAAGATAAAACTATAATGAGACATATAAACATAAAGTGAAAGCACAAAGAAGCTTTAGAAACACTGCAGTGCTTAGCAAATAAATTATGAAAGATATAAAAATCTAAGATCCTAATAGATATATAATGTTTAAATAATTACACAGTTACAAAGACATAATCTCAGGATTATAATTCTTTTTGGGTGCAGTTCTCATAGCTTCATGTGTCTCAACAGATAAATATTTCTATAAAATGTTTTTAAATAACTTCCAATGTTGCATAAGGATAAGCTAAATGTCCATTCATTTTTCTTCTTTTACAGTCTATTGCACTGGACTATCACTAAACCTCAGTTCAGTCACTCAGTCATGTCCGACTCTTTGCGACCCCATGAATCGCAGCATGCCAGGCCTCCCTGTCCATCACCAACTCCTGGAGTTTACCCAAACTCATGTCCATCGAGTCGCTGCTGCCATCCAGCCATCTCATCCTCTGTCATTCCCTTCTCCTCCTGCCCCCAATCCCTCCCAGCATAAGCGTCTTTTCCAGTGAGTCAGCTCTTCACAAGAGGTGGCCAATGTACTGGAGTTTCAGTTTAAGATCATTCCTTCCAAAGAACACCCAGGACTGATCTCCTTTAGAATGGATTGGTTGGATCTCCTTGCAGTCCAAGGGACTCTCAAGAGTCTTCTCCAACACCACAGTTCAAACACATCAATTCTTCGGCACTCAGCCTTCTTCACAGTCCAACTCTCACATCCATACATGACTGCTGGAAAAACCATAGCCTTGACTAGATGGACCTTAGTTGGCAAAGTAATATCTCTGCTTTTGAATATGCTATCTAGGTTGGTCATAACTTTTCTTCCAAGGAGTAAGCGTCTTTTAATTTCATGGCTGCAATCACCATCTGCAGTGATTTTGGAGCCCCCCAAAATAAAGTCTGACACTGTTTCCACTCTTTCCCCATCTATTTCCCATGAAATGATGGGACCGGATGCCATGATCTTCGTTTTCTGAATGTTGAGCTTTAAGCCAACTTTTCCACTCTCTGCTTTCACTTTCATCAAGAGGCTTTTTAGTTCCTTTTCTGCTTTTGAATATGCTATCTAGGTTGGTCATAACTTTTCTTCCAAGGAGTAAGCGTCTTTTAATTTCATGGCTGCAATCACCATCTGCAGTGATTTTGGAGCCCCCCAAAATAAAGTCTGACACTGTTTCCACTCTTTCCCCATCTATTTCCCATGAAATGATGGGACCGGATGCCATGATCTTCGTTTTCTGAATGTTGAGCTTTAAGCCAACTTTTCCACTCTCTGCTTTCACTTTCATCAAGAGGCTTTTTAGTTCCTTTTCACTTTCTTCCATAAAGATGGTGTCATCTGCATATCTGAGGTTATTGATATTTCTCCCGGCAATCTTGATTCCAGCTTTTGCTTCTTCCAGCCCACTGGACTATATATAAGCCTAAATAAAATTTCAATGTCTACAGAAAGAATCCTGGACTTTAACAAAAGCCAAGTATATTTTACATTTTAATTGTTACATCTCTTCTTTCTAAGGGTTTCCCTGTGGCTCAGTGGTAAAGAAGCCACTTGCTAATGCAGGAGTCTTAGGTTCTATTCCTGGGTTGGGAAGATCCCCAGGAGAAGGAAATGGCAACCCATTTCATTTCCATTGCCTTGGAAATCATGGACAGAGGAGCCCGGTTGGCTACAGTCTATGGAGTTGCAAAGGAGCCGGGGATGACTTAGTGATTGAGCACCTGTGCTTCTTTTTAACTTATGCCAGAACAGTTATGGGACTCTTGACTGCAGCCATGAAATAAAAAGATACTTGCTCCTTGGAAGAAAAGTTATGACCAACCTAGACAGCATATTAAAAAGCAGAGACGTTACTTTGCCAAAAAAGGTCCATCTAGTCAAGGCTATGGTTTTTCCAGCAGTCATGTATGGATGTGAGAGTTGGGCTGTGAAGAAAGCTGAGTGCCGAAGAATTGATGCGTTTGAAGTGTGGTGTTGGAGAAGACTCTTGAGAGTCCCTTGGACTGCAAGGAGATCCAACCAATCCATTCTAAAGGAGATCAGTCCTGGGTGTTCTTTGGAAGGAATGATGCTAAAGCTGAAACTCCAGTACATTGGCCACCTCATGTGAAGAGTTGACTCATTGGAAAAGACTCTGATGCTGGGAGGGATTGGGGGCAGGAAGCGAAGGGGATGACAGAGGATGAGATGCCTGGATGGCATCACCAACTCAATGGACATGAGTTGGATTGAACTCCGGGAGATGGTGATGGATGGGTGCCGGGGTCCAGCCCCGGTGGATCCAGGGATGCTCAAAGGTGGGACGGAGCAGGCGGATAGGAAAGGATAGGACAGGATAGCTCAGGACAGGATAGAACAGTAGGAAATTAATGAAAATAGGA
Source organism: Aepyceros melampus (assembly GCA_006408695.1). Lineage (NCBI taxonomy): Eukaryota > Metazoa > Chordata > Mammalia > Artiodactyla > Bovidae > Aepyceros > Aepyceros melampus. The sequence goes on along the minus strand of SJXQ01000429.1, from coordinate 20,903 downwards.
GGCTGAATAACTTGGTTTACGGGGAAAGCCAATAAAACCTCAAGACAAGAGGTTTGCACCATCTACATAGGCCACCAGCGTCCACTTGAATCTCTAAAGGGGCCCCACCGTGGGTCCACTTTTCTCACAGAACTTATAGCCAGGGCAAGTAAGTAGACGTGGTGAGCCTCCCGCTCCAGATGGGAATTCAGCCTGGAGGTAAAGTACAAGAGGACAGAAAAGTAGAGAGAGAGAGGTGTGGGAGCCAGATGTCCCTAAAGAACAAGTCTAGGAGAGCGAGTCGTCGGAGAGACCGGCCTGCAGAACAGGTCTGAGAAATTCTGGTCCGAGGAATAAGAACCGCTCTGAGAAACTGTTCCCGAGAGAAACTGACTCCAAACAAACTGCTCTGAAAAAACTGTTCTTGAGGAAGCTGACTCCAAACTTTATTTTTCACATCCCCTTTTTATACCATGAAGATCAATGAGTTTCACAAATTTTGGCAATGACAGCAGCCCTGACTCTTATCGAGAGCAGGCTTAGTCTCTGCATACCTAATTGTATACACAAGTCTTAGGTAATTTACATGATCTTCCAGCCAAAAGGCCAATTCGACAATTTACAGCTCTTCTCTGATAAGTGTTAGTTTTTCCAAGGTCTGGCGCCATTCTCGGGAGGTGCCGAACAAGATTGAGTTTTCATAAATGCAAGGACACAGCAAACAGGAGTACAAATGATTTATAAAAGAAACAATTAACTCAAAGGCCTAGTGCTGCTAACATTTAAAAAAACTACACTCCTATCCCCAAATATAGTTTGTATATCAGAAACTTCCAGGTGCAGATAAGGAGGTCTGGCAACAGTCATTGAAGCAACAGTGAAATAAATCTATTAAGGCTTTGGCTCTTAAGAGAAGTTAGTTTGTAAATTAAGACATTTCAAGGCTCTTCTGCCCCTCACAGCTGGGGGTTGCGAGCAATTCACAGGCTTGTAAAAAGGTCAAAGGAATCTGTTTAGGCAGGCTAGAGCATTATCAAAGGGGGTTGGGCTGCAACACTCCTTTCAAATGCAGGGAGCTAAGACAGTGAATTAACTCTATCCGAGAAACTGGCAGAAAACAGTGGAGAAACAGACAAATACAGAACAAATTTTTATTATTGGGGCACATGCTCAGGAAAAACCAGGGAGAAATCCGATGACTCAGATTGCTCTGCCATCTGAGTGTGCCTCATGACTCTGTCACTGGTGGGATTCCTCGCACTGGCTTCCCACAGATGGGGAGGCCTGGCGTGCTTCAATTCATGGGATCGCAAAGAGTCAGACATGACTGACTGAAGTGAACTGAACTGGAGTCCAAGAAATTAATTCAAGTGAAATTATTATTGTATATCCTCCATACTCAGATTATAAACATCTAAAACAATTAAAAGCAAGCCTTGGCTTAAGATCAGAACTGATTTCACTATTGTGATGCAATGCAAGCCATAGTCTTCAGGGTGCTCCAGGAATATGGATCCATAAGCTGTTGTTACCAGAGACTCTTCCAAACACAAAGGTTGGTTCCTTGTAGTATAACCACAGAAGTCCAATTGCACATTGAGTGAATGGATTTTTTTGTCTGTGGTCTTGTGAGGATAAATATTGTGAATTTAAATAAACTTAGTGTTCAAGACATTAGATTGTTGTAACTATTGTTCCAAGCTAAAGTCCACCTGTAACCTTTTCTGTCATATCTACCCAGTCTGATGTTCTGGGTTCCGTGAACTAGAGATAAAAACATATTCATCTCAGATGAGATCTTCTGACACTCTCTGGCCCTTGATCACAATGGATATTTGATCAGAGGACATTTTTCTAGTTGAGATCAAGTCATTTACACTCTGTTTTTTTTTTATATATTGTTGTGACTTGCTTTGATAATTCATTCTCCTGTAGACTATAATTTTACTTGTAGCACAGCATGAAAATAAGTTTTATTTAAAATAGTAATTTACAAAAAAAATCTAACATGAAAAAGAATGACTTTCCTGTATGGAAATATTTTTTTTTTTTCTTAATTAAAAGGAAACAAAAGTATAACCATTTTATAACCTGGTAGTAACTATTATAATTAGTCTTTAATTTATATGTGACTAACATGCTAGAATTAGCTGTTCTTTGTGTGGCCAGCAACTGGCATAAGAATTACCTGGGAGTTTTTGCAATATGGTAGAATCTCAGCCTCCATTCACATCCACTAAATAAGTATAAGAAACTCTTTTCCAGAATATTTTACTGCCACCTACAAGCTAGTCACATTTCCTGATGTCTCAACATCCCAGCAGACAGGCTGTGAGCAATGATCAGGTGGCCAGGTGCACCAATGTAATCAAATTTCTCCCAAGTTCCCCTTCTTTGACCTCCTCTGGTTGGGACCTGGTGATACCCTGGTGATACCCTCTCATGCCATTTGCTTATGCACTCCATCCTGATACTCCAAAGGGGCCCTCACCCAGGAGTTCTCACTCTCTTTCTTGGCTCCCCAGCTTGCTAGGTTGCTCCCACTCCCTTGGCACTTATTCCATATGGTTCTTGCATGGTGTGCTCTGCCTCCTTCTTCTGGGACCAGTGAGTATAATCGTTCTCATGCTCAGTGGCTAAGTCATGTCCTACTCTTTGCAACCCTGTGGATTGTAGCCAGCGGGGCTCCTCTGTCCATGGGATTTTCCAGGCAAGAATACTGAAGTGGATTGCCATTTCCTTCTCCAGGGGATCTTTCCAACTCAGGAACTGAACCTGTGTGTCCTGCATTGGCAGGTGGATTCTTTACCACTGAGCCATCTGGAAAAACCCTTAGTAAGTGTAATGCTGCTGCTGCTGCTGCTGCCAAGTCACTTCAGTCGTGTCCAACTCTGTGCAACCCAGAGACAACAGCCCACCAGGCTCTCTTGTCCCTGGGATTCTCCAGGCAAGAACACTGGAGTGGGTTGCTATTTCCTTCTCCAATGCATGAAAGTGAAAAGTGAAAGTAAAGTCACTCAGTCATGTTCGACTCCTAGTGACCCCATTGACTGCAGCCTACCAGGCTCCTCCGCCCATGGGATTTGCCAGGCAAGAGTACTGGAGTGGGTTGAGTAAGTGTAATAAATCCTTTTAATTTCATATTATTTTCTAAGTGTAATTTCCACAGCTGTGTTGGAATAATCCTTAAAGACTCCACAAGAGGGACTTGCTCCTCCATGAACAACACAAAAGTAAATACGATAAATTGTTCCTGGTGTCCACATGTGATAATGGTCTAATGGGAAAGACATTAGATCCTTAAAGTAATTTGGTGAACAAAATGCAAAGTAAAGAGTAAACAGGAATTATATTTGCCCCTCTCTGGTGGTCAGAAAACTGGACTTGGCCTTCATATGTGGAAAATATCTTGTAATTTGAGATGAGGAGAGTGTATTTTTTCATTCATCTTAAAGATATCTGCTTTCCAACAACAAGGGACATGTGAGAGCTGAATTTATAACAAGATGATCTTCAAGTTTTCATCTCCATCAAAAAGGAAGAACTACATATGTGGAATAAATGCACCGATCATGGGCAGGGATCAAAACTAATCTCTGTGAAGGGATTAGTATAAGACATTGTCCATAATGTGTGCCCTGCATGGTTGGGGTTTGAAAAGAACCAGTGCCTCACTGCACCTCACTGGCAGCTGCCCTGCCTACCCCTAACAATCATAACCCTGCTATCACTTGTCACTCTGTACCTTGAGTTCTCAAAGACCAATGACATCATGTTTTGGATATTCAATCATCACAAGAAGCTGTAGACTCTCAGATCACCACCTGGTTATCTGTGTAGTCTAATACTGGTAACCCTCAGCACACTGTCTATTTAGAACTCTTTTCTGTTTGTTCCCAACTTTCCAAATGCTTCCTCTGTGCCCGCTAAATTCATGGCCCATAAACAGAAAAAGCTCTACATTTTCTACCTTTGTCCCAAGCATTTCCTGTACCTTTCTACTCTAAGGGAACATTGACTTTCCACTGGGGACCCTGCTTTCCCTGAAGTCTTCCCACAGCTCTGGGAACACTGGGCTTGGAGGCAGAGGGTTTGCGGTTCTGGCTCCTCACTGGGCCCTCCCAACCCTCCTGTTTCTCTCCAACAAAAATGCAAGTTTAAAATCTTATCAGTGCACTAGAGCACTGCTTTCCCTTCTTGTGCCATCATCTATGAAAATTCAGTCCTGCTCCCTCATTTCTCATAAAGGTACCTCCTACATCATTGCCTTGCTTCTCAGGACTTCTCACACCTTGCTTCTTGATAATCAAATGTACAAATTTTGATTATCTTTCCAATGGCCACATCTCTCCTCCAGTAATATTAGCTTCTAATTATGTGAGCTTCTCACTGGCCTGGCTATAAACTAGACATTGTCTTTACCAATATATGCAATCCCTCCATCATATAGATTTTATAAAAGTCACTCGCTGATTACCTCCTAATTTGATCCATTTCCCTCCAGAACTGCAAATCCTCACGATACTTCCTATCCATTTATTTATACCAAGCTTCTTGAAAGTTCTTCCCTTTCTCCCATCTCCTAGTCCCTGTGAATTTTTCTCTGTCTTTAAAATCTTCCTTATTTCCCTTATGAACTCATTTACTGTAATGGTTTTAAATATCATGTATATATGGTGATGATATCCAAATTCATATTAATACCCACTTCTCTCTCTTAAACTCCAGATTCACTCTAGAAAATAAGCCCAAGGAGGGCAATCTTTGCTTATTGTTTACTTTGGGATATGGTAGTTCTTCAATAAATACTTGCTCAATATATTAGACATGTAAAATTACACTAGAATATATCTGTGCAAGATAATAAGAAAGTGTACACCTTATTTAAGGGATTTTGTATAGGAACATTATTATATAATTTGTAAGTGTTCACAGAATCAAAGGTTTAGTTACTATGTTTTCACAGAATTAAATAATCAAAGAGCATGCATCATCCTGGGTAATTTTGTTATGAGAAAAGAGAACTCAAAACCAGAAATTAAATGATATTATTTGGAAAACTGGAAACCAATTTATTTGATATGTTGATTCATTGTTTTAACAACATATAAAACAAAAGTATAACCATTCCTAGGGTATGAAAAAGCTACATAAAAATTCCATTGACAGTATATTGCTAAACATAAAATGGTATTTAGCATCATATGTTTGTTGAGGTTATTTTTTAAACATATTGGTAAAGAGTAACTCACATTCCTTTATGCTTAAGTGCTTCATGAGAATTTGGAAAAATAATGATATTTTAACTCGTGCAGTTTTACCACAACTTAAAAAGGTTTCTGGGCTATAATGATTGTTCTGGTCCCGGCTTATTATATGATAGAGATGAATGCAAGAAAATCGGCCAGAATGCACTGTGAGAACTCTATGTTGTCTCATTGTGATTTAGGGAATCACTGATCTTTGTATCATTTTGATCGGACTGTCATTCTTCCTTCCTAACAGTGCATGAACAGGAATAATGATTTATAATAAGTGGGCCATTCTTTATAAAAGATTTCTCAGATGGGGGCTAGGGTAGGGAGTTCTGCTTCACTGGAGCAATCGTAACTGTCCTTGGATGTCCTCAACACTCATACAGAGTCTCAGGAGAAGGAGCAGAGGAATTACATTTATCAAATTTCAATTTTTATCTCTTTCCTGTTAAGCAAGGCAGCAAAATATTATCAACCCTCCACTATCATTTGTTAAGCAGTTTATGATATACCTGTTGAAACGGAAGTTTCTAGCCCTATGTTCACAAACCTATTTGTATTTATACATATGTGTTCAGATTTTCTAATACCAAATAACTGTTTTTTAGCATCTTACACTTTGCTTATGCATTAATAAACCAAGATGAAATTTCAGGTCATTTGCTGGATAGATTTTTATTACTAGAACTTGAAAAAATATAAAAATTAGAATATTAATTCTACCAATATTAAATTTTTATAATATATAAATTTGCTTTCAAATCCTAGTTACTAAAGTATTATGATCATAAATTTACAATATTTTCTCCATTTATCTTCAGATATGTTCAAAGTACTTTGTAAAGCTTAGAAATAGCTTCTTACCCTTCTCCTCATTCTTTTGCATTTTTTGTGTTTGTTCCAAAGAATCAGGAAGGCTATATTCAAAGAAGTTACATTTCTGAGGAGGAACTAATTAGCAAGTGCTAGAGTCAGTATTAGAACTTAAAGAGACAGATCTATAGTCATTCATTTTACCACCTGGTCATGGAGGCTACTTATTTGACACTTTCAGAAGAAACCTACTCTTAAGCTTTAGAACAATTAACACACCATACTGAGATAGGAGGAGATCTCTGAGGTATTTGTTTTTAGAATAGCAAGATATTTTCAATTGCCACCTGGTTTTCCTCCTTGTACTATATATTTTTCATTTTTATATGAATTTACCATTTGTAATTCTGCAAAGATAGTTTATTCTGACTAGTGAAACAGCAAAAAAAAAAAAATACTCCATCACTTGCACTTAATTAATGATCTCCTAATGTAATAAAAATCACAGCTTTGTGTTACCTTCAAATCATTATCCATCTCACAAACTATATACCAAAATAAGTGATTATATCATAGTTTGCACATTGCTCTGAACCCAAATTTCTCTATTAGTATTATAAGTGGATATATCTTCATTTAAATAGCTTCAGATAATTATATGTTTTGCATGCATTAGAATCCCTTCAACTATGGCCCACGTGCTGTACATTCACATTCTTTCAACATCTTAGCAAGTGTCAAAATTTTTGAAATAAATATTGCTGTACACATATCTTTCCATGTTGTTGGCACAGCTTCTAAAATAGATACTCTTATGTAGTTACCAGTATTGATTGAAAGAATATATTGCTTTAGTGNATTTACTTGCTTGCTATATAGTTTCTGAGTAACAAAAAATAATTGAACTTAATAACTATTAAAATAACAGATTGATATGTATATTATAAATATGACTATTTCAATATTCTATAAATTGTTATTTTTCTCTTTCAACCAGTATTTAAATAATGTACTGTGTTATTTAGGGTTCCGACAAGAAACAGAAAATAATTCTGGGCATGATTCAAAGAGTGTTGACTACATAAGATTTGAAACCACAAAGAGTAGTGTTGGAAATTTCAACTAGTACTAGTCAGACATTCACCACCTCTAGGTTTGTGGCTGAATAAGTTTTCTCAAAATGTCCATAGTAATAGCTGAGAGTCCTACGAATACTTTAGCCATCCTGCCACTCCCCGGTTAAAAGAGTTAGAAATGGAACAAGACTTTGTAACTGCTTCAGTAAGAAATGGAGTGAAAGTGATGCTACAAGACTTCTCAGGCTAAACCTAGCCTAGGCTTTTAGGCTAAACCTAAAAAGCAATAGAGCTTCTGTCTAGTTCCCCTCTGTGTCTGTCCCTTCTTCTCAATCCCTGTCCTTCTCTGTCTCTGCTGCTGCTGCTGCTAAGTCGCTTCAGTCGTGTCCGATTCTGTGTGACCCCATAGACGGCAGACCACCAGGCTCCCCCGTCTCTGGGATTCTCCAGGCAAGGACACTGGAATGAGTTGCCATTTCCTTCTCCAATGCATTAAAGTGAAAAGTGAAAGTGAAGTTGCTCAGTCGTGCCCGACTCTTAGCGACCCCATGGACTGCAGCCCACCAAGCTCCTTCGTCCATGGGATTTTCCAGGTAAGAGTACTGGAGTGGGTTGCCATTGCCTTCTCCACCTCACAATAAAACACTCGCATTTTTAATTTAGTACTCATAATGAAAGGAAGTCCACGCTATTTGGAGAATTCTGTGAAGGTATTCCAGTGCACAGCCAAATTTCCAGCTGATATTCAACTTCAAACAACAGACATAAGAATGAAAAAAGCCTTCAGATAATTCCAGTCCCTTGTATTTACTATTCCTGACTCTTAATTTTCATCAGAGATCTCATGTATCATAAATCAGAGACAACCCGACTTTACTTTGCCCTGTCTGGACCAAGCAAGTTATTTTACACTACTGATTTTGGGGATAATTTAAAATGCAACTAAACAAAATCAAGGGACCTGGGAAGGACAGTTATTAGATCTAGGGAAAGGAAAAAGAACTGTAGCAGGTCACAGTGGAAAGAACTGTAGACTTCACTGTAAGGTAACAGAGTGTTCAAGGCAAACCAGCTGGCAGAATTGAAGGACTCAGCAGCCTGACCTTGCTATTCACTATCTCTTCTTGCATTTCCTGGAAGAGCTCAGCATGTTTGAACTCAGGCAGAAGACAAGGCTCTAGTTTACACAGCTCAGCTTCCTAGACAGAAAGCACAGTGAAGAAGTGTATGAGTGTATATTGAGCCCCACATGAATGATTCTGTTAGGTAGTTAGAATAGGAAAAAGGAGTCCGAAATGGCAGTGGCTAAAAGGCAAAGAAAAGCCCTTGAAAATGGAACAAAAGAAAATCTGAGGACCGGAATGAGAACCTCAGGTGAAACAAACAGCCTTCCTGGCTGGTCCAATTTACATAGGGCAGGCCCAGGAAGAGGAGACAAAGGAATAAAAGGAGGAAGCCCAGGCAGATTGAGGCCTTTCCTTTGGGCTCAGCCCGCCCTCATGCCTTGAGGGTGTACTTTCCTTTGTTTGCCAAATAAAACTGAGCTGTAATAGAGCTGTAACACTGGTCCACCGTTTCAAATCTTTGCTGCAGTGAGAACCAAGGAAATTACACACTCTCCTGACAATTCCAAGCATACGTACCACATGCAATATTCTAAGTGCTTTTTCTTGATGCCAGCAGTCTAAAAGGCATAAAAGAAGAGAAAATTGCTATATTTATTGTGAATGGAAACCTTCCTTCCATACTCTCAGCCCGCCCTCATGCCTTGAGGGTGTACTTTCCTTTGTTTGCCAAATAAAACTGAGCTGTAATAGAGCTGTAACACTGGTCCACCGTTTCAAATCTTTGCTGCAGTGAGACAGAACCAAGGAAATTACACACTCTCCTGACAATTCCAAGCATACGTACCACATGCAATATTCTAAGTGCTTTTTCTTGATGCCAGCAGTCTAAAAGGCATAAAAAAAGAGAAAATTGCTATATTTATTATGAATGGAAACCTTCCTTCCACACCACATTGATATTTATGTTGGCATTCTGAGATCAGGGGAAAGGGGGACAAACTAAACTGTATTCTCTGAGTTCATGTGAATCAGAATCTCTTCATTAGCAAAAGTAATGAAACCATTTAGAGCAATCTAATGAGAAAAAAACTACTTTACATTCTACTTCAATTTGTTTTTGTTAGGACTTTATGAAGAAAGTTTAAAATCTTTGTTGTTGTTGTTCAGTCATTCATTCATATCTAACTCTTTGTGACTCCTGAACTGCAGCACACCAGGTTTCCCTGTCCTTCACTATCTCACAGAATTTGCTCAAACTCATGTCCATTGAGTCAATGATGCCACCCAACCATCTCATCCTCTGTCACCCTCTTCTCCTCCTGCCTTCAGTCTTTCCAAGGATCAGGGTCTTTTCCAATGAGTTGGCACTTAGCATCGGGTGGCCAAAGTATTGGAGCTTCAGCTTCAACATTAATCCTTCTAATGAATATTCAGGGTTTATTTCCTCTTAACTCTTTGTGACTCCTGAACTGCAGCACACCAGGTTTCCCTGTCCTTCACTATCTCACAGAATTTGCTCAAACTCATGTCCATTGAGTCAATGATGCCACCCAACCATCTCATCCTCTGTCACCCTCTTCTCCTCCTGCCTTCAGTCTTTCCAAGGATCAGGGTCTTTTCCAATGAGTTGGCACTTAGCATCAGGTGGCCAAAGTATTGGAGCTTCAGCTTCAACATTAGTCCTTCTAATGAATATTCAGGGTTTATTTCCTCTAGGAGTGACTGGTTGGATCTCCTTGCAGTCCAAGGGACTCTCAAGGGTCTTCTCCAACATCACCATTTGAAAGCATACCCTGTAGTCCGGAAATTCTGTTCTGAGGTATTTATTTAATATAAATAAAAATAAATATCCTCAGGAGGCTTTTAAAGAATATACATATAATTTTTTGTAATAGCTAAAAAACAGCAAATAATCTCAATATTCATTGATAGAAGACTAGATAAACATAGTGTTATATTACTACCCAGTAATAAAAGAAGGAGCAAGTACTGAAACAAACTATGACAGGATGTATCTAAAAAATATTATGCTGAATACAAGGAGCCAGCCAAAGGATATGATTCCATTAGTATGAAATCCAAGATTATGCAAAACTAATAAATGTTAATAGAAATAAGATCTGTAGTAGCTTCTGCTTGGGAGAAAAGGGCAGGAGGAAATTTTCTAATGAGGTGGAAATGTTGTGTCCTAATATGCATTTGTCAAAACTTCATTGAAAGTTATCCTTAAGAGCTGAGCAATGTAAATTTCAGCTAATGTAAATTATGCTTCAACCAAAAATAACAATATAAAGAGGAAATGCCCTCAATATATAGTAAGTGATGCAAAACAAGTGAAAGATATAAAGAAAATGATTATATATAAACCTTACCTAGGAAAAAGAAAAACATTATTTACCAAAGACTTCTGTTTCAACATTTTTAAAGGTCTGTGCCAATTTTTTTCCTTAACTCAGTCCAAGTCATTGGGAAAATAATACTTACTGGTGGCAGAAAGTCATTATTTTGCAGGGATAATTTATTGTGCTTTAATTTTTTTATTACAAAATGAAAATCATCTATAAATTTCTGTATTTTATTAGCATTAGCAACAGTACTTTATTAAAGTCATAATTGTTTATATGCAAGCTGACTCTGACTTTGAATCAGACCTGCTTGAGTAGGCTATAAGTAGAAAAGTATGGTTCAAATGTCCTCACACTCTCCCTGGAGACTTCACCACTGTCTGTAACCCATCAATGGGGCAATGCATAGCATGTTCTAATGGTCCACTTTAGTTTATTTGTTTGCCATTAGTAAATTTTGATTTGGCAGTCACTGTTTTTAAAATGATTAGAAACCTCCAAAGTGAAGCTTCTTTGATACTACCTACTACACTTGGCAGATTTAACAGCTAGACTACTCAGAAATTCCAAGGCTGAGAGTATAAGAAAAACTGAAAAGTTGACACACTTGTCTCTTTTCCTTGATTTAGTTAATAGATTCCTTGCTGTCTAATGTAATACATTCAATGTCTTTTTAAAAGTCAAAATATAGCTGACTGAGAATTCCCTGGTGGTTTAGTGGTTAGGACTGCACGCTTCCACTGCAGGGGGCACAGGTTCCATCCCTGATGGGGGGACTAAGACATCTCAGGCCACACGATGAGGCAGAAAAAAAAAAACAGGTGAAGAGCATCCAGCCTTGAACCCTGTAGCCCAGTGGCCCCAGCTTTTGGCTTCCCCAGTGGCTCAGCGGTAAACGAATCTGGTCTGAAATGCAGGAGCTGCAGGAGACTCAAGTTCAATCCCTGGATCAGGAAGATCCCCTGGAGAAGAGAATGACAACACACTCTAGTATTCTTTCCTGGAGAATCCCATGGACAGAGGAGCTGGGGGGCTACAATCCATGGGGTCGGAAAGGGTCCGACACGACTGAATGACTTAGGGCACGTAGTTGATTAGTTTCAGTGTACACCACGGAGAGTCAATATTTTTATAGAGTATATTCCATATAAAGGTATTATAAAATAAGGATATATTCCCTGTGCCATATATTCTTGTGGCTTTCTTATATTACACATAATATCCCTATCTTGTCCCTCCCCCACCCTCTACTGGTAACCACTAGTTTGTTCTTTATATCCGTGGATCGGTTTCTGTTCTGCTATATTCATTGTTTCATGTTTTAGATTCCATTGAATTCAAAGATCCGATTCCTTTAAAAATTAGAAACAAAAAGAAAGCCTTAGTTTATTTTGTCTTTCGCTTCTTTTGCTAATCACTAGTGATAGCAGCTGTTTTTCAGAAGAGGACAGGCTGCATGCAAGATGGATAGACATTTTGTCATAGAAGGAAAAATAATGTCACACGTCTCCCCTGGTGTGTAACTGAGCTTCTAATGTCTGAACTAAAAATGCTACACCTCTAACAGAACCTGAAATAGAGACTCCGGATAACTTTTCATCTCAGGTGACTTTTTCATTTTGATCTCTGAGACAGATTTCTAACCTGAAGCTTAAAATATGGGTCAGAAAAAGAAAGAAATATCTCACATGATAAAATTAGTTTCTCTTTGTTACTTGGGAGGTAGGAAATAAGATAGTTCACGTGCTATACAAAGGCTATGCCTATATTCACCCATCTTAAACCTATTAACCTCAACTCACCTTAAGCCTTAAACCACCTCATCCTATTACTATTCATTCCTACGTTTGGCAACTTACTGAGCTAGTTTGTTTCCACTTACAGTGCCAGTAATGATGCCATTTTTCATCTCTATGATTTGATGATGTTGATAATAATGCAATTTTAAAGCTTTTCACTAATTTATTTGCACAGTAACTGTTATATCTTCTTTTTCCCTTACTAAATGAACTCCTATAGTTTTAATAGGAAGAAAATGTAAATGTGATTTTTTTTAATAGAAAGAAAATGGAAACATGCTTTTATGTAATTATAAAATGACACTGTTTTGACTATATCTGAAACTTGTTAATATACTTTCTATATGTTCTTTTGAACCACATGCCATAGAAGAAAAGAATATGTTTTATTTTCTAATGTGACTGTCAACCTCAAGCATGTGACTCTTATTCTTTATTTTAAATTAATGCTGTAACTTTGTATAATGATCTCTTAAAATGAAGCCATCTCTTAGCTGCCCATATTTTATACTGATATATCCAAGCATGGGGCTTCCCCAATGGCTCAGCTGGTAAAGAATCCACCTGCAACGCAGGAGACCCAGGAAACTTCAGTTCAATCCCTGGGTCAGGAAGATCCTCTGGAGTAGGAAATGGCTACCAACTTCAGAATTCTTGCCGTTAACAAGAATCCCGTGGACAGAGGAACCCGGCAGGCTACAGTCCAGTGGGTCACAAAGACTTGGGCATGTCTATGGAGAAGGAAATGGCAACCCACTCCAGTATTCTTGCCTGGAGAATCCCACAAACAGAGAAGCCTGGTGGGCTACAGTCCAGGGGTCACAAAGAGTTGGACACGACTGAGCGACTTCACTTTCACTTTCAGAGACTAAGCAGACACAAGGACATGCAAGCATGGGGTATGTGTGTGCTTTCTTACTGACAGCTATTCCTGCACTGCATTTATAAAGGGTATGTAAATGCTTAAAAATGCATCAGCTATTCCTAATTTAGCAAAATTATGAGGAATATAAATATGAGTATTATATATCTGGAGAATTGATGTCAACATAAACACAGATATTAGACATCAAAGATAGGTTTTAGCAGATGAAGATTAAAAGAAAGTTTAATATCCTGTTTATATGTATGCTTAGAAAAGCACTAAAACATTACTTTAAACAACTTTATGTATTTTCTCATCACTAAAAGCACAGCAGCATAATCGTGAATTGTACCAGAAATTCTAACAGTGTGTCTCTATGGTTATACTTCAATAATAATAAATGTTTAATAATGTATCCCTTATACCTAAGGATGTGCTCTGTCACTCAGTCGTGTCCAACTTTTTGCAATCAAATGGACTGTAGCCAGCCAAGCTCCTCTGTTCATGGACTTTTTCAGGCAAGAATACTGGAGTGGGTTACCATTTCCTATCCAGAGATACTTAAGGATAGAGTTAAACAAGTCACTAATCAATAGAATTAGTCAGCAATAAAATAAGTAATTTTTTATATTTTAAAAATAAGTAATTTTTTAAATATATATTTTAAAAAACTTTTTGATGACAGTTGAAGTGAGCTCAGTGTGTTATTTTGAGTGAACTGTGGGTATAGAGGAAAGGCAAGTGTCCAAAAGGAAGGTAAAACTGTGTCACATGACAGATAAGATAGAAAACAATGTATTAAAATTTAATATTAAATATTTGAACAAGTACTCTAGTAGCAATGAGACCAATGATATAAGAAGGCTGAGAAAGTCAAAACAAGCTTATTTCATTTTTGTAGCAGACTAATTTATCAGAATGCAGTTTCCTTTAGAATAAACTTGTAGGAAAACTATCAAACAAGGCTGCAAAGCCATTTGAGTCTCTTGGAGCTGCAACAGCTATCATTTTGCTAAAATTTATGAGATGTATCTATTAAGTGCCACAGGGCACACAGATTCTGTAAGCATGGTCACTGCCTTAAAGTACTTATGATCTGGCTGAACAGATAAGACCTGAACAAACAAAACTACAAATCAGGGAAATATAAGATAAGTGTCAAGAACAGGGTGGAAATTTGAAATTCAAAGGGAAAAAATACTGGTTAGAACTGCACATGAAACCTTGAAAAAATCTCAAAGAAAAAAAGTCACAATGAGATGTTTTGATTTTTGGTTAAAAGTAGCACAGTTTCCTTAGAAAATACTAAATTGATGTTTTAACATCAGGGCTTCTAAAGGCTTTAATTATAGAATTATTTCAAATAAACACATTTAAACTGATAAAAATATATACAATATATAAGCAATAAGTACAGTAAATTCTAGTCTATCCCTTTGTACACATTTATAGTGTGTATTAGGAGGGATTCTTCATATTGAAACAATGAAAATTCAGACAAAATAGGAGTTGGTGAGTTTTTGAAATTTTCCTTTACATAAACAGTCAGGTTATATTCTTTTATTGGAGACAAGGTAGAGAGGGAGAGAGAGAGATAAGAAAGAGAGAGAAAGTAGTGAAAGACCACATTCTTTCCTTATAATTAAATTCCATTTATAATTACTTTTATGTAGGCATTAAAATAAGTAATGGAAGTTAGTGGCTTAACTCAGTAAAGGTTGCTTTCTTAATTAAATCACATCCTAGTATCAGTCAGATCACTCTCAAGCTTTTCCATCCATGAGGTAAGTCAGGATGTTGGTTTCTTCCTTAATTTGGCTCTGCTATCTTCCTCCTAGGCTTTCACTTTCAGCTCTTTAGATAGAGGAGAGAGAAAGTATAGACATTCATGGTGGGTATCTTATTATCCAGATTGTAATATTCAATATTTCTACCCACATCCACTATTTGGTGCTACTTAGAACTAAGGTATGGAGAGGGAAATGGCAACCCACTCCAGTGTTCTTGCCTGGAGAATCCCAGGGACGGGGGAACCTGTTGGGCTGCCTCTATGGGGTTGCACAGAGTCGGACACGACTGAAGCGACTTAGCAGCAGCAGCAGTGGTTAATATTGGAGAAGGCGATGGCACCTCACTCTAATACTTTTGCCTGGAAAATCCCATGGACAGAGAAGCCTGGTAGGCTGGGGTCCATGGGGTTGCAAAGAGTCAGACACTACTGAGCAACTTCCCTTTCACTTTTCACTTTCATGCATTGGAGAAGGAAATGGCAACCCACTCCAGTGTTCTTACCTGGAGAATCCCAGGGATGGGGGAGCCTGGTGGGCTGCCGTCTATGGGATCACACAGAGTCGGACACGACTGAAGTGACTTAGCAGCAGCAGCAGAACTAAGGTAAGGAATAGAGAGTATAAAAGAAATCGCATTAAACAAATTACAATAACTAACATGGGAAGGAAGGCAAGGCAAAATCAGACAAAACTGAATAGAAGAGAATAATTTTTTTTCTTTAAGGTATTTTGTTGAAAGGCTAACAATTTTTCCAACATATTTATATTTTTTCTTGATGAAAATAAAATAATAAACAAGACAGTTTTGAAGACATAATGAAAGTAATTCCAAATCCTGAAAGAATGTGTTATACACTTTGACAGTATAAAAATGATATTATAATTCATTATAGGAAACAGACTAGTGTAAATAAAGAATGTTAGATGTTAATTTCACAGTCTTCTCTATCTTATAGTATAAACATTTCCTGCAATGGCAGGCAAGTTCTATACCACTAGTGTCATCTGGGAAGCCCATGAAATTTATAGATATAGCTATATCTGTAACATATAGCATTTAGAGAAATCAAATATCTTATCATTTTAATCCTTTTAAACTTTAGAGGAGTATTACATATATACATATTTCTTGTTAAGAAGATACCTAACTAAAATCCAATAGTTTCTCCAAACTCTTTTGTCTCACAAAAGGAATGTAATGCATTTGAGTATTTTTTCACTTTCATAAGCAATTTTATTCTAATTGCATTTTATTAGGTCCTAATATGTAGATCTTTATAGGCAGGGAGAATGTCTATAGTTTTCTTACAAAAGCTTTGTTGCAATTATTTATGAGTAAAGAGATTTTGCTGGAGAAGGAAATGGCAACCCACTCCAGCAATCTTGCCTGGAGAATCCCATGGACCGAGGAGCCTGGTGGGCTACCATTCCATGGGGTCATAAAGAGGCAGACATGACTGAGCGACTAACACACACACACACACAGATTTTGAGTGATATTGTAATTCCTTTTTTACTTTTTGAAGTTGCTTGGTATCTTTCTAAAAGTCATGTATTTATTTAAAAATAAACAAGCTTCTTTGAAAAGACTGTGGATTTCCCAAATATATAGAAATACTTCCACTATGAGATCAAATTTTGAAAATAGTCGACCAGTGTTTTTGTCTGTATGTCCTTGGTATGTTTTTTCCATGTTACTTTACAAACAACAAGCAAAAAGGCTGGATAAAGTTTCAAATTCACACTGAATGGAAGCATTTGTTCAAATTGAAAGTATATAAATACCATTTCTAAAAGTTTTCCAGTGATAGTTATTGTTGTTGGATTGTGTCTTCTTTTCCCACATATCCCTCTGTTATTTCATGAAAAAAAAAGGGAGAAAATCAGAAACATTAGTGGACTTGAGTATCACGTGTTCAGTCGACAAGTTGCATCTGACTCTTTAGAATTGTGTAAACTGCAGCCTTCTAGGCTCCTCAGTCCATGGGATTTCCCAGGCAAGAATATTGAAGTGGGTTGCCATTTCTTACTCCAGGGAATCTTCCTGACCGAGGAATTGAACTCATGTCTTCTGCACTGGCAGAAGAGTTCTTTACCCCTGAGCCAACAGAAAAGGCCTAGACTTGAGTATTACCATGTGAAAATAACAACTGATGTTTTACTTTGAAATATTTATTCAGCTCAGTTCAGTTCAGTCACTCAGTCATGTCAGACTCTTTGTGACCCCGTGGACTGCAGCACGCTAGGCCTCCCGTCCATCACCAGCTCCTGGATCTTGCTCAGTCTCATGTCCATTGAGTTGGTGATGTCATCCAACCATCTCATCCTCTTGTCCCCTTCTCCTCCTGCCCTCAATCTTTCCCAGCATCAGAGTCTTTTCCAATGAGTCAACTCCTCGCATAAGGTGGCCAAAGTATTGGAGTTTCAGCTTTAGCATCAGTCCTTCCAATTAATATTAAGGGCTGATTTCCTTTAGGATGGACTAGTTCGATCTCCTTGCAGTCCAAGGGACCCTTGAGAGTCTTCTCCAACACCACAGTTCAAAAGCATCAATTCTTCGGCACTCAGCTTTCTTTAAAGTCCAGCTAACATCCATACATGACTACTAGAAAAACCATGGCTTTGACTAGATGGACCTTTGTTGGCAAGGTAATGTCTCTGCTTTTTAATATGCTGTCTAGGTTGGTCATAACTTTGCTTCCAAGGAACAAGTGTCTTAATTTCATGGCTGCAGTCACCATCTGCAGTGATTTTGGAGCCCAAAAAAACTAGTCTCTCACTGTTTCCATTGTTTCCCCATCTACTTGCCATGAAGTGATGGCAAATAATTATTAACTTAATGCAAATGAATATTTATTAACTTAATGTAAAAAGCACAAATTAGACTAAGGGAGACAATTGCATTCTAGTTAAAGGCAATTATATGTCTATGCCATTATCTGCTAAGATAGCTTCAGTGAGAAAGTGATATTTTACAATACTCCTAAAATCATAGGTCTAACATTGATGATGAAGCTCATATAATAAAAATATTTATTCAGTTACCACAGATCTCTGGCTTCAACTCCATGGAACTCATTTGTATATAAAATTAATTATAACAGCTTTCATCTGTCTCAGAACAGTTTTCTACCAAGAAGATGTATAGGTATACTGAGACTAAAATTGTTAAAAAACCAAGCAGATTATCAATTTGAAGCATAATTGCATACTGGTTGAGATTTCTGGATATATAAAATATAGATTTTTAAAATTCTGGTAAAAAAAGGAAGGAAAAGAGGGAAGAAGAGAGGCAGGATTAGGAAAGAGGGGAGAGGAGAGTGTAAAAGAAAGGGAGGGAGAGAAATGAAAGAAAGAAGGGAGAAAGAAGGAAAGGATTAATGCTGGTATAAAAGAAAATGAATTTAGTATGAAAAGAGCAATAACACAGTGGTTGCCTGGAGGGGAAATTTCATCTGCTGTAATAAACAGCAAGGTAAGGGGCCAAGATGAATTTGAACAATTTTCTTGCTCTAGCAAAGAAATTGAACAAGAATGTTGTTAATCACTACTGGTCACCTTCCCTGCTGTTATATAGAATTGTTCTAAAGACTTTCTGGTTAAAAAGCTATTGGTTAGAGATTTATGTAACCTGTAAATTGAGATAGTGTCAGATACATTCTCTAAAGGTGTTTAGAGCTAAGCTGTGAAAGAGGACATTTTGTTAATTTTATGAGTATTTTTAGCTTTTCATCTCTCAGACTGAGTATCCGGAGAGATGCGTGCATGCGCAGTCGTGTCTGACTCTTTGCAACCCTGTGGACTGTAGCCCTCCAGGCTCCTCTGTCTGTGGGATTTGCTAGGCAAGCACACTGGAGTGGGTTGCCATTTTTTCTCCAGGGCAATCTTCCCCACCTCGGGTCGAACCCACATTTTCTGAGTGTCTTGCATTGCAGGCAGATTATTTACTTGTTGAGTCATTTAGAAAGCCTAGACTGAGTATAATAGATCCCTATCTTTTACTTTCCATTAAGCCAATCAAGAAGCAAGGTGAAATGAAACTTGCTGTTAAAGATGAAAGTTACAGATGGTAGCTATTTGATTTGAAACTGAATAGATTATAAGAGTATAGAATTTTACATAGAAGTAAAAAATGTGAGGGCTCTTGCAGAATAGGAGGAAGTGAAAGAAAAAGTATTAGCTTCAAATGAGAAGACTTCCTATTTTTTCCTCAAGATATTTGTGTCTCCTAATGTTCTTGTTTCATTAAGATCAAGACAAGAAGCCTCACAGTTAAATCAGGTGCAAAAGCACTGTGTTATATTGATCTTGTATTCCAATCATCTAGCTTTTGATATAAAATAAAAGAAGCTAGGGAATGATGGCAATTCCACTTTACAGCATCGGAACCCTGAGTTATTATAAGCATGCCTTTTTAGACCTTGTCTTAAATGTATATAAATATTTTCTATTGGCTGTGCAACATTGAGTCAGTGAGGGGAGACACCCCACATCCAAGGTCAGGAGCAGGGGCTGGGAGGAGATACCCAATGTCCAAGGAAAGAGATACCCCACGTCCAAGGAAAGAGAAACCCCAGTAAGACAACAGGTGCTGAGAGAGGGCATCAGAGGGCAGATAGGCAGAAACCACAATCACAGAAATCTAACCAATCTAATCACATGGACCACAGCCTTGCCTAACTCAATGAAACTATGAGCCATACCATGTAGGGCCACCCAAGACAGACGGGTAATGGTGGAGAGTTCTGACAAAATGTGGTCCACTGGAGAAGGAAATGGCAAGCGACTGCAGTATTCTTGCCTTGAGAAACCCATGAACAATATGAAAAGGCAAAAAGATAAGACACTGAAAGATGAACTCCCCAGGTCAGAAGGTACCCAATATGCTACTGAGATCAGTGGAGAAATAATTCCAGAAAGAATGAAGAGATGGAACCAAAGTAAAAACAACACCCAGTTATGAACGTGACTGGTGATGGAAGCACGGTCTGATGCTATAAGAGCAGCATTGTATAGGAATATGGACTGTTAGGTCCATGAATCAAGGCAAATTGGAAGTGGTCAAAAGGAGATGGCAAGAGTGAACATCTATAGTCTAAGAATGAGTGAACTAAAATGGACTGGAATGGGTGAATTTAACTCAGATGACTATTATATCTACCAATGGGAAAGAATCTCTTAGGAGTAGCCATAGTTGGAGAAGGAAATGGCAACCCACTCCACTATTCTTGCCTGGAGAATCCCAGGGACGGGGAGCCTGGTGGGCTGCCATCTCTGGTGTCACACAGAGTCGGATACTACTGAAGTGACTTAGCAGCAGCAGCAGCCATCATAGTCAACAAAAGAGTCTGAAATGCAGTACTTGGCTCCAATCTCAAATACAACAGAGTGATCTCTGTTCACTTCCAAGGCAAGCCATTCAATATCATGGTAATCCAAGTCTATGCCCTGATCAGTAATGCTTAAGAAGCTGAAGTTGAACAGATCTATGAAGACCTGTAAGACCTTCTAGAACTAACACCCCCCAAAAGATGTCCTTTTCATTATAGGGACTGGGAAGCAAAAGTAGAAATTAAAAAAAAAAACACCTGGAGTAACAGGCAAATTTGGCCTTGGAGTACAGAATGAAGCAGGGCAACGACTAACTAGTTTTGTCAAGAGAACGCACTGGTCATAGCAAACACTCTTTTCCAACAAAACAAGAGAAGACTATACACATGGTCGCCACCAGATGGCCAACACCGAAATCAGATTGATTATATTCTTTGCAGCCAAAGATGGAGAAGCTCTATAAAGTCAGCAAAAAGAAGACTGGGAGCTGACTGTGGCTCAGATCATGAACTCCTTATTGTCAAATTCAGACTTAAATAGAAGAAAGCAGGGAAAAGCACAAGACCATTCAGTTATGACCTAA